>SNQJ01S0050024.1:19096-52757 GCA_010110895.2 Picea sitchensis | reverse complement strand
TGTCATTGTTGTTAACTCTTCACATGTTGTATTTCCCTTATGCAATTTCATGCTTTCCTAGTTAGTGTTTCAATGCTTTCTTAGATTAGTTTGATTTCAGCAAAATAGATTAGATTAGATTAGTTCTACTTCAGTCCTGCACAAACAGTGCACGTGCTTCGTTAGTTTACGTACCTCGGGTTGACAATTAAATAGTTGGGCAAGTACTACGACGTTATTATAACGACATATATTTTGCCTAACAGTGGTTATTCGGGTCCATTCCTCTATTGAATCTCTTAATGGTTGGCTCCTTCTTCATGGTTGAATACACATTCTAACAAGGTGAGGTGCCCGCTCCCCCACCTCCACCCCCGTCTTAAACTTAGCTTGGAGGAAAAATCAAATTATATAACATCCCCCCTTAATTTGATAACATCTCTAGATGTTGATCACTAAAGAAAACTAATCCAGCCAGGTACAGTAAGAAACACTACCACCTCTGCAAATAACCATCATATGGAATTCTGGACAATTTTCACCTCAACAAGATTCTCCACCCAATTTACTATGAAATTAGTGAAAGGATATGTGCACCATGCTGACAAATAAGAGCACATGCCAACAATTTTCAAAATACTAATAATAAGGTTTCCAAACTATTGTCCAAATAGTCCCAGTTGATTAGTTGATTAAAAAATAGGACAACATAGTCCCAATCAATTAGTCAACTAGACATCAATCATATTAGTGAACCAATCTATGTCCATAAAGAAAATAACCTTTTTCAAAGAAGTATCTCAAAGGAATCCAACAATAATCAAATAGGTTCCTACACAAAACATAACATTTCTTAGTCAACATATTTGTCGATGCCCTCTGTAATTGACAATCGACACATATATAAATACATACTAATATTCAACTATGATTGAACCCATCCTGTACACACCCCAACACTCCATCATCAAATAACTCAGTCAAACTCAGTTCAATCAATGTTAACAAGAATTCCTAGTTGATCAACAATTAGACATATCAAGTTGGGTTTACTTCATCAAAAATTTAATAACATTTATATCATCAATAACACNAAAAAAAAAAAACAAAAAAAAACACATCAGTCCATAAGACCTTAAGTCATAAACAAACAACACATTTTTCAAATACCAACAACAACAACATCTCCAATTGAAACTCATTCAATGAATACCTGTGGTTGAACATCAATCGACTATTTCAATGAATCAACAACACGAAAGAGGAGAACCAAATTTCTATGCAATCAATGATATACATATGTAAGAATTCCTCAAACACCTATGCACATTCTTCCATGACCATTCATCATTCCAACCATAATCAACCTTGGTAGTTGGCATCAATCCATAATTTTGTCTTTCACACCTCTTTTGCAAAGATATGAAACAATAATTACCATTGTTCCAAGAATGTCAAATCCTAGACTAATTTCTCCTATCCTTGTGATGAGGATGTCTATATGAAAATGATTTTTTTTTCAACTAAATAGAAGGTGCAAGCTCAGGTTCTTACTTAACTGAAGGTTCAGGACAACCTTTCACATCAACAATAATGTCATTTGCAACAACAATTTCAAATTATAGAATATTATGATTAACCAAGTGTTCAGTTGTCTTAATATAATCTTTAGCAGTTGATTTCCTTTCTTGCAACTTAGTTAGATGACTTTCACTTGTGACAAACAAGACCCTTCTAGTGTTTGTAAATACCCTCCTATTTGTCGATAAATTCTCATCATATCTAAGAGTCCCTACTCTAGGCAATATCAACTTAGGAATAAAGGAAACAACATTATCCTATCCACTCTTTGCAAGTCCACATAGATTGATCAATGTACGTAGTAGTAGCAATAGAATTTTCCTCCAATGCTCAATGATCTATAATGCGACCAAGAAGAAATAAAACTATGGTCTATTCTTCTATAATAAGGGTATTGCTTAATCTAACCTTAATGTGCTTTGAACAACATATAGAGAAAAAACAACACAATGATGCCTTAAATGTTTGAAGGAAAAAATGAGATATAACTTCAACAATATATATCCCAACAATATCTTTAAGCCAAAAATAGTGCAACAATGGTCTCTTGCTTACAAACAAAATAAGTCTGCCAACCTAGGTATATGGTATTCAATAAATAGAGCACCCAAAAACACAATAAAATCAAACCAAACTTGAATGTGAGAATCGACCCACTACTATGTTCAGTAGATATGTTGTGTTGTACTTAGTTGAATATTCAATTGTTAGGTAGATCACTTCATTGGACATGCACTCACACAAGGATACATTTCAACAAGTCAATCAATTCTCAAGTTAACAAAATAAGCTATCATTAATAGTCGATCAAATTTCTGAGATCAAGGAGATGCCAACCATCCAGTCTTTAATTGACCAATTAAACCTCATAGCTCCATGTTCTAATAGCAACAAACCATAAGCTAAAATAACATAAGTGAAAACAATATAGATTCCAAGATCAATGGTGGTGTCAATAGACATTGTTAGCACTTATTCACAATAAACATAGCTCCATGAATAAATGATGTTATGATATGTTTGATAGATTGATCTAAGAGATAATCTATATGTATGTTTGGGTAGGTGACCAAGCCCTCAATGAATGGACCACACACTTCATAATTTTTCATAAAAAAACGAATTTAAAATGGTCGAGTGGACATGGTCAACTCCATGTGCCTAGTTGGTTGTTAGTCGAGTCCATTCCTCGGTTAACTCCCTTAACAATAAACTCTCTCTTCATGGTTGACTAAACATTTCAACAAGTTGAGGTTATGCCAAGAACCATCAAATCCAACGCGCTAGTGCACACAATAAACACACGTCGATATTAGGTTTCATGTATTTGTAATAAAATATGGATTTTAATTAATATATATCATTGATGCTCTTTAAACCTAAAAACACACATGTGTGTCATGACATATGATGCACCATTTTAAGTTTAAATATTTTAAATTCAAACAATGGTTTTAAAAAATAATTAACAAAATATTATCGAAACATTTTATATATCCACATTGTAGACCTGATATGCACCACATACATGGCAGCCTAGTATGCACCACATACATGGCACAATGCTTGTTGCACACATTTCTAATAAAATACCAATTTCAAAAAAAAATAAAATTTAAAAATATTATTGATGCTCCACATACCTACAAATGCATCAATGCTATGAAATATATGGCACTGATGCTTTAACATAATAATCACATTTGTGCACATAGAAGACATGTGCACCAATGTTGTGTTGTAACCACTTGTGATAAAATAACATTTAAAAAAATGAATTAAAAAATAACACTGGTGTGTGCATGTGTTGGGATATCGTTGGGAGGATCAAAATAACGTAAAATAAAATAAAATAAAATTACCCACCCTTAATTTCATTTGTAACATTCTTTAGTACTTCAAGCAATCACGCACCAATGTTCACTATCCACTTTTGACTAATTTATGTAGTGTTACCAGATTGTTGTAGTTCTCAATTCTTTCATTTCTATGGTGGATTTGGTTTGTTTTGAAATTTTACAAATGATACCAATTTATTCTTTTTCTTTTCCTTACATGATAACCATGTCTCCTCACCCAAGAAGAAACCAAGTAATTTGATTGCTATGCCCTAATAGTCTATTTAAATTAAAAGTTTGACTTTAATTTCACTATTTTCTCAATTTAAAAAAAAATCCATGCTATGCATCCCGTGCATTTGGCTCATTGCTAGGTTAAATTCCATACATTGAAGTTTCCCATGCTCATTAGTGTGATCTAAATTGTAAGGATGCACATCACGGTGCTCTAGTAAATCTTAACAGATCATTGAGTTAAATTTAATAAATTAATTTTTTTGCACTTGTCGATGCACTATATTAAATGTAGTAATGCACCATCCTCTATGCTCCATTACATCTTAAGATAGATCGTTGAGTTAAATTTAATAAATTAATTTTTTTGCACTTGTCGATGCACTATATTAGATGTAGTAATGCACCATCCTCTATGCTCCATTACATCTTAAGATCACTGATAAGATAAAATTAATAAAAAAATAGCCACAGTTGTTGGTGCACTATTAATTTTTAGAATGCACCATCATCTATGGTGCTCTAATACTAAAAAACATCGACAATTTACCAAATTAATTTTTCATGTGCTTCGTTAGTGACTTTCAAAATGCTACAAGGCACTATGCATGGTGCTCTTTGGTTGGAGTGCATTGTGAATTCTTGGTAATATTAGGAAAATTTTAATTGGGTCAATTGATGCATGTAGCTCTACCTAAGAGCATCGATGAACTAACAAATATTACAATGTATTAGGAATGGTGCATTGGAATAAATTAGGTGTGTTTATGAGTTTAACTGATCTAGGTGGATATTGGTGACCACCCACATGTTTCAAATTTCAATTGGTTTATCTTGACAATTTTCAGTTCAACATGTTCCTCTGTAATGGGGACATTTCTTTGTAATTATGGGTTATATACTTCCAAGGCTGTCCTGAAGCCCTACACAACATCCAGGTGGATAATGGTGGCTGCCCACCTATTCCAACTATCTTATTTTGAAAGTTTTCATGTCAGTACATCTTTCTGTACTTCTAGGGTCATTTTGGGGCCCTAAAAAGTGTTTTCTTGGATTGACATAGTCAATTTATAGACAAAGTCATATTTTGATGGTGTAATGCATAGTTCTCGAAAATACCTTTCCAAATGGCTATCACACGCCTAAAACAGAGATTGTATGCAAAAGTTACAACCACGGGAAGTTGATGTAATAACTTACCCTAACGGGGCCCACATGACTTTTGGTGCTTCATCTCCTAGGGTTAGGTTTTTGGATATCTAGGGTTTTGGCATTTATGTTTATCATAAAAAGGCCTTCAGAGCCTCATTGTACTCATATTATTGCGAATGAACGTAGCCGTCACATCTCTTCTCAGAGATAAAGTTGCCACCATTCTAGTGAGTCTTGCACTCTGTATTTTAGTCTCTGTACATTTTTTTCATTAATAGAAATCATGTATTGTTGTATTGCTCTATTTCTGGCAATTTTTATGTGTATTTCATTGTAATATCTCTGCTTTCATTTCGTTCCGAAAATAATCTGGATCATTAACACATTGTTTTGGAAGAAACAATTAAGTTTAATGTTTAATGAACATTACAAATTGTTTCATGCTACAACGTGATTTACAAAATCCTGGTGAAAGTGATCGCTAGAATATTAAAGCGTCTTCTTAGTGAGATCATATCCGAAGACCAATTTGGATTTTTGAAACATACACAAATTCATGATGCAGTGGAAGTTGCTCATGGAGCACTCAACCCTATCAAAAGTTTAAATCAAGAGGTGACAATCATTAAGATGGACCTTTCAAAAGCTTATGATCATTTAAGCTGGACTTTCCTCTGTCTGGTCTTAATACAAATGGGAATGGATTTATCGGTAGTAAAATGTATCATGAGATGTATCCAATCAGTTTTCTTTGTTGTTCTTATCAATGAAGCACCTTCCAAATTTTTTAGAGCTTCTCAAGGGCTTAGACAAGGGTGTCTGTTGTCTCCCTTCATGTTCCTAATTGTGGAGAAATATTTGAGTAAGATAAAGTCAAAAGCCAAGAGGACTAGGGTGATCAAGGGTGTGAAGGTCTCTAATCGAGAGTCCATCTCTTGTCTTCTCTTTGTTGATGGCATGCTATGTTTTTCCCAGGGCTCTCTAAGGGACCTCTCCGCCTTAAAAGGTGTGTTGGACCTATTTTGCAAGGCCACATGAATGCAAATCAATGTGGTCAAATCATGTTTCATAGCACATAATATGTTTGAATAGGTTTCTCATCAAGTCGTGAACCTCCTTCCTTTCCCTAAGAGACATCTGGAGAGTGGCCTAAAGGACTTAGGATTTTCTCTCAAACCCGACACCTATCATTTTGTGGACTGGTTCTAGATGGTTAAAAAGGTGGAGGCACATGTGTTAGTGTGGGTAAACAGATTGTTATCGAGGGGTGGAAGACTAGTGTTGTTGAAATCCGTTCTGGAGAGTATTCCAATATATTGGACCTTGATCGATGATGTTCCCAAAATAATCTTGTCCAAGATTCAGAATGTGAGTTTCTAGTTCCTTTGGTCAGGGGCTCGAAAGTTTGAAGGAATCCCTTTGGTAAATTGGATTTGTGTGGCCCTTCCCAAGGAGTTAGGGGGATGGGGCCTAGATAACATCTACACTTTTGCATAGTCTCTAGCGAGCAAGATCTTGTGGAGGCTTACCCATAGCGATTCTCTTTGGGGTAAAGTCTTAAAATCCAAGAAAATACTAGGTTAGCCAATTTTTAACTGGTTTAGGCAGCCTCAAAAGTTAACAAAAGGGTCAATTGTTTGGAAGGAATTGGTTATATCCTTCCCCCTGGTAGGTTTTTGGACTGTGTGGAGGGTTGGAAATGGTAGAAAGGTTAGATTGGGAGAATACCCTTGGCTAGGTTAGGAAAATGACTTTCGCTTCTCTAAGTCCCTTTTGTAGGCTATTCATTTGGTTGGCATCTATACTTTGGAGGATGCTAAAATGCAATCGCCTCAGCCATTAGGGTGACAAGGATGGAAGGATGCTAAGGCTCTCGGTCTTGATGTGGAAAACACTATAGAATGGAATCATTGTATTGGCTTTCTGGTATCCAATTACATAAGGTTAAAAGATGATGAGATAGAGGTCTTATGCCAGTCTAAAAACCCATATTCCGGGGAGTTCAGAACTAAGCTAGGATATAAAGTTGAAATAGAGGCTCGATGCTCTCCTTCAAAGAGAAAGATAATTATGTGTATTTCTTTAAATAATAAGATTTTAACATGGGTTGTTGGTATTAAGAGGGGATGGGTTGGTCCTAGTAGGTGTGTGTTATGCAAGAATAATGAAGAATCCTCTTCTCACATTTTCATTGGTTTTCCATATGCAACACAAGTGGCGTTGATAGTGAAGTAGGAGCTCAATTCTAAGTCTTATTGGTCCAAAGAAAAGTTGGAATATTTCTTAAAGGATTGGTTGTCAGACACTTCGTTGAAACAATTTGAGGGGCTCTCGTGTATATTGGTTCAAAGCCTTTGGTGGGCTTGCAATTCTAGTGTTTTTAAAAATGAGGAAATCCCGCCAAAGGTCACCAAAAGCCTTATTATTAAGTTGGAAAAGGAGTTTATGATAGATCTCAAAGACAAAAATCCAAGGGTGATTTTTGTGTCGGACATGGACTTCGAAGTCCCATGGGGATTTTTCAATGTTTCTAACTTGGGACACCCTTCGTTTTGTGGGGTCGGTGTGGTTATTTTTCTTAACCATAATCACTATATTTACACCAAGTATGCACTAGGTAGGGGCACAAATAATAGGGTTGAGCTCATCGCTCTTTGGAATTTGTTAGAGGTGGCCTCGAAGAAAGGGATAAAAAAATTACAGGTATTGGGTGATTCCAAGATGGTAATTAATTGGTCTAGCAACAAGGTTTTAGTTTCAGATGTGAGACTAGCCTCTCTACTTCAGAAGATAAATCTAGCCATACAATATTTTGAATGGATATCTTTCAATCACATATATATGGAGCTTAATGTTAAAGTAGACACATTGTCGAAAGAGGCTTTGTCCCTTCCAGCAGGGGCTCTTGGTTTTTATGAATTTGTGGATGGGGAAGAGGCTGAATCCATGGAATTTCAATTTTAATATCTATTTTCAGTGAACAAGGCAGATTCATAAGCATGAACAAACCAAAATTTTAGATAGACATGATGTAATTTTTGTGTTTTTGTATGCAACGAAGGTTGTAGCGAATGTATGTCAAGTTATAGACGTGTAATTGGGACAATTATGAAAGGACAAGGAATCTCAGTTAGTCTCTTTTTGTGGGACAACAACATGTATATTCATCTCTCTTGAATACAGTGATTTTTTTCTTTTGGAAAGAATAGTACAAATTGTTATTTAGTATATAATTTTTAATTTATAGATATATGTTCCCAATAAATTTGTATGTGAATTAGGTAGAACAAAGACAATAATAGAATTAGGCACAATAATAGTTTGACACATATTCCTTTGTATGTGAGTGGTAGGCCTAAGCGATATCTATACCCCTAGTCTTTTGAGGGATGTTGGCCTCCTCAAGTTCTATGAGGAAGCTATCTACCTCAAGGGGAACTCATGCTTATTGATGTAGTTGATCTGTCATTGGAATAATGGAAGATAGACTTTTAGAGTTGGTCTCTATTTGTGGTACCAAATTTTATTCGATAATTTTTATTTCATTACTAGGTTATTTTGGGGGGTGGGGGGAGATTTTCCCCATTTCCTTGATTTTCCACTTGTAATTACAGGAGAGAGTCAGATGGCATATGTCTAGATATATAGTGAGTTGTAGGTTGTTGGGGGGTATTTGAGTTTACATTCTTTCTCTATAGAGGAGATTAAGTTCTTGTATCTTAAGGTCATGAAACTAGCACACCATACCTCTCATGGGAAGAGAATTATTTTTCCTCTAATGCACTATGTAGATGGTTTATTTTGCAAGCCTAGACTAATCAAGTGGTCTACTATTTTTTTGTAACAATTTTGTATTGCTCTAAATTTTTGTTGTAGCATTTTTTCTGGGACGCATGTCTTCCCCTTTTCTTCAGATATATTTACTTTATCGAGAGGTTTTTGGTGACTCTACCAACATTCAAATGCCTCCTTCTTAGGTTGATGACTGATGTGCATATGCACATGTGGGATAGATGTTTCCCAAGAGGGGCTAGTTGGAGCACCTATGTCACCTGGTGAGTTTAGAGGTTTTGGATTTGTTATTTAATGAGGATGATCCCATCCTCAATATTGTATAATATCCATACACAAGGATGAATTGTCAAGGAAGTCAAAACATCCTATTTAGTTAGGACATGACAACACAAAAGAGAGGTAATATTATCATTATATTTTAATTAATCTAGTTGCATATTTTTTGGTCTTATTTAATGCACATGTAATTGATTGTAAGATTTTGTTTAAATTATTTAATTATTGTTTTCTACTATTTTGTAGTTATTGGCTTGTACACTAGTGAGGATCTTCCCCAGTTGTTATAGCTATATTTTCCACCCTAGGGACACAAGGAGGACCTACTAACATTTCCATGTTGAGAAACACTCATTTGCCTTGGATTTCACTATTTTTGAGGGAGGTTGCGCTTTGTCTACCTAGAAGAGCATGACTAGTATTGGGTTGCACTATTGACAACACACGATCGGTTGCAAGATACACCATTGCAACCTGTGACCACCTCTGTAATATTCTAGATTTGATGAGTTATGAGGATATCAATGATAGATGAGTTGTTTCTCTCATGATATGAGACTGGGAACTCACAACACACTCAAGTTTCATTAAGTTCGAGAGATATCAAAGCACCCCCTAGCCTCCTTCATCAATCTATATAAAGAATACATTCCAAGGGAAAGAGGAGGAACAATTCACATTAAACTTATGTTCTAGAAATTTTAGGATATCTTCTACAGAATTTGGTCTTCATATCAAGTCAACCTTGCTTGTGTGATGGGTAAGGAGGAGCTAGATCAAGGGCCAAGGAGGACTTCAATCATGGATCAAGGTAAAAACTAGTGATTGATGTTCTTTTTCTCCATTCTTAATATAAATATACTTGGTTTTCCCCTTCTCGTATTGTTGTATTCAATCATAGATGATAAATCTTGTATTTCCATGAGTATATCAGGTTAGATCTAGTTTTGATTTGAAATTTCCTAATGCTTAGAGAGGTTTGAGGATTGGTATTTGTTATCTCCTTATGTGTAGGAAGCAGGTTGCAGGAGATGGAGTTGGATCCATGGATCTACATCAATCAGGATTATGTAAGGACAACCATTGGATAAAAAGGTACACCTTTCTCTCTCTTATCATACATAGGAATAAATATGAGGGAGTGCTCACATGTCCATGGGAGAGATTTTCTCCATACCATAATTGGTGACTCCATTGGGGAAGAATATTTAATTCTTTCTTAGATTTGGATTTTCCTTTTCTCTTTAGTTTTCTGAAACTTGCCTGTAGCCATACACCTTCCTCATCACTCACTAGGTGATTAAATATCTCAAATATGGGCCAGATCTAGGATTTTTGCCCAAATTTTCTATACGGTTGCGCTCTTCTTGTTGGTACCAAAGTGGCCAGTTGCGAGTTTCCCTTGTATAACCCATGATTGATTACCTGGATATCAATATATGTAGTATTTCTGGTTCATGACCTGCCCTGTAGGTGACCTTTCTGGATACTCTAACCTTTTTCTTTCTCAGATCTATTTTTGGGTAGGGTCTAGGAGTTCGTCAGCGGTTTGGTAGTGTTGATTTGATCCTTGGTCAAGCCTCTTGTTTACTGTTTGTGTGTCAAAATGAATTTGAAGTGTTGAGTGGTTTTTGGGGCTTGCTTGTCTGAGAGAGTTTCCTTCATGGTGAGTAGGAACTTGGGAAGCATTTTCAACAAGTCTGCTCAGATATGCTTGTGTGTCTTTAGATCCCTTACGTTTAGTTTTTGTGTGTGCTTAGAGTCTTTTCATTGCTGGATCCCTTTTTCAAGTTTTGGGTTTTGATCCTGTATAAACGTTGGAGTGTTCTTGGTTGCATCACTACCAACATCATATAACCATTATATTTTTGTTGTTGTTGGTTTTGATTTGCATATTTAGTTTCTTTACCAGATTAAGGAAAAATTTGCATTTCAAAAGTGGCTAGGGTAGAGATTTTGAGTGTTTTGCTTCAATATTGCATTGGTGTGTTTAGTCTTTGATGATATTATTTATTTACTTTGATTATCTTGTGTGGTGAATGAGAGAGTGTGAATTTTTTGTTTGTGTTTCAAAATATGAAAGTGAAAAAAATACTTCTTCCCTTCCTTTAGATAGAGTTCATCGAACATAAAGTTGTATTCTTGCATGCATATTTTTAATTCTTTTGGATTGGAAGTGTCAAAACATCATTGAAGTTTCATCACATTTTCTTTTGATTAATCAATAGCCTAAGAAAAGAAATTCTTAATCTAAAATTTATTAGACTCTTTTCTTCATAAGCAAACCAACACAGATTAGGATTTAGGGCCTTGGTGGATGATTGAAGAGTAAATTCTCCAAGGCCACAAAACTAAACCTTGAAGTCACTAGTGAGTTTGTAAACCCATTAGCACAACACACACTTGTTGGGAAGCTCGTCTAACACAAGATTTAAGCATGAGGTTTCACTGGGGAAAGTGGAGTAATATCCACTCTTCGCTTGTTTTGGTGTCTTTTGGTATACTATGTGTACAAGGGTCTCATAAGTACCACACCTCCCTAAGAGGTAATTCTTATCAAGGCTTTAGGGTTAGTTTCCCTACCCATATGTGTGGACCTGACCCATGATTGTTCTCCCAACCATCTGTTTATGAGGTGGTAACCTTAATGGCCTGTCTTAGGCATCTACAGAGGTGACTGGAGGTGGGAAGTGCTTGGGGTACCTAAGACAGACGTTGAACCTCTATTTCAGTTGCCCTTGAGGTTTACCACCTTAATAAAGAGTAGTTGCACCAATAAGGTTCATTATGTGTGGGTTACCATAATTGTCTCTCACATCTCCTCTATTCATAACTTTGGGGACTTGGAATCCCCTAGATGGTTGGTTTTCAGAAGGCTGCTTTATCCACTAGTTTTCTTGTTGATAGCTTAGATTTTATAGGGGTGTTCTCTTTGGTTCTATGTCTATTTGGTCATATGTTTATTGTTTTTAATTTTCATAAAACATTTATTCACCATGGTTGACCAATCACTTCACTTGCCCCATAGACAACAAGGACTTTCACCTGAGGCGAGGGAACAAAGACTTGTTAAAGGAAGGTTGGTGTCCATAGTAAATGACATAGAGTCTATAGAGTTAGAGAGGGATTATGAGGAGGCTGAGTAAGTAGAGGTTAAAGTGGTTGACAAAATTCCTCCACCCAGTTTTAACTCTCCTTTGAATGGTCCTTTCGAACCTGTACTCATTAGGGTAGGGGGAAATTTTAGTGATCCTTTTTCACTTTTCAACGATCCTCACATGATGTCAAGTATGCGTAGTTCATCAAGTATGGTAGAACCTGCAAACTCGCCACCTAGTGTTACAAGGGGCACCTCAGTGATATCATCCTTGCCATCAATTAGTGCCATAGTTCCTACACCATCCATGCCTAGAACATCCACTTTCTTGATATGGGGAAGTCTATCGATAACTTCATTCCCTTCCACAAGTGTATCTAGTGTTAGCACGCCCATCTTTTCATTCTCAATGCCCACATATGGATTTGTGTTTGGTGGGGAGAAAGGCCTTGGTTTTAAAGATGGGGGGGATTCCCATATCCTTCTAACATCCATGTAGGTATCTTGACAATGCCAAATGCTAGATTTCCTTTTGGTTGGAATGCCCATAGTGGTTTTGGGGCTACTCCTAGTCAGTATGGGGTAAGTAGGGTTTATGGGGGACATAGATCCCTCGGGGTAGCACACCTAATCTTGGAAATATCAATCCTTTTGGTTACACCTTTTTCCTTGGGGGGATTTATGGGCTAAGGGGTCGTAACCCTTTCATATTTACCTTTGTTCCTAGGGGAACCCTCCTTGGGAGAAATTACGGGTTGGGAGGTAGTAATCCTTTTGGTGTTGATTTTACATGAACCTAGCACCCAACAATTAACTCGAAATAAAATCACTTTATTTATTAATTGCACAACTAGGTTACCAAAGAAACATTAGCAGAAGCATAAAAATAGAAACCAATCACACATTGCATAAGATATTAAGGTAAACACCCTTGGAAAAACCATTGTGGGGAAACCATATCTTCTTTTATTAATCTTGTGCTCCCTTCTTGAGATAATGGCCCTTTAGAGGATTACAGTGCAGCGATAGCCTAACAAACCTGGTTGTTATCTCCCTCGTTGTCCCTTTGCACCTTTCCTCAACCCTGCCCACTCACACTTGGATGAACTCTCTCCATCCACTTGATGATATCTCCTCACTCATTTTGTGTGACAAAGATCACATAGGAGCACTGAAAGGTTAATAAAGTGTTTAAGAACAAATAATGGAGGTGAGTTCACATCTATGGAATTTGAAAACTATTGCAAGGAAGCTGGGATCGAAAGACATAAGGCCATGATTGATACTTCTCAACAAAATGGTGTTGCTAAACACATGAATAGGACTCTTCTAGAGAGAGCAAGGAGCATGCTCAGTAATGCTAAGTTGCACTAGGAATTACGAGCAAAATAAATTCTTATAGCATGTTATTTGATAAATTGGTAACCATCAGTTGTAATAAACTGTAAGATTCCAGAAGAGGTATGTACTTGTCATTTGTGTGATTATTCAAATATGATAATATTTAGTTGTGATTCTTATGATCTTATTTCTAAATATCAGTGTTCTAAGTTAGATCCTAGATAAAATAAATATGTCTTTGTTGGTTATGGTGATGGAGTTAAGGGGTACAGATTGTGGGATCATACTTCCCACAATCTCATTATAAGCATAGATGTAGTATTTGATGATTCCTCACTCATAAAATCAGACCTGGTATATGTTGAAGTGAGACAAGAACAAGTACTACAAGTTCAACAAATTCAATTAGAGACTTGGCCATATTCAGAAAAGGAGGAACATGAAGAAGTTCCAGAAGAAGAAGATGAAGATGCAAAAAATATCCAGGAAACCATGGATATGCCTCAACCATCTCTAAGGAGATCTACACGGGTCAAGAATCCTCCTACAAGGTATAATGATTATGTTTCATCTATGGATTTGGTTTCTAATGATGGAGAACCTAGTTTTTATCAGGAAGCATTAAGGGATTTGAAAGTGTTAAATGGAAAGAAGCTATGAAAGAAGAAATGGATTCCTTAAAGAGGAATAAAACATGGGACCTGTTAGAAATTCCACATGATAGGAAGGTTGTCGGTTGCAAGTGGGACTACAAACTAAAAAAGGGTGTTGATAATAGAGTTGAAAGGTATAACGCAAGGTTGGTAGAAAAAGTGTATTCTCAAAAGGAAGGTATTGATTTTCATGAAATCTTTTCACCAGTTGTGAATCTTGTTTCAATTTGTGTTGTGTTAGCACTAGTTGCTTTACTTGATCTTGAGCTGGAGCAACTAGATGTTAAAACAATGTTTCTGCATGGAGATTTGGATGAGGATATATATATGGAATGATTGAAAGGGTTTGTTCAGGATCACAATAAGAGGTTTTTTTGCAAACTCAAGAACTCATTGTATGGCCCGAGGCAGTCTCCTAGGTAATGGTACAAGAACTTTGATTCCTTCATGGTGAACCAAAATTTTACAAGAAGTGAATATGATCATTGTGTTTACTTTAAAAGGTTGGATAGTGGCATATTTATTATTTTGGTGTTATATGTTGACGATATGCTTGTTGCAAGCAAGAGCATGGTCAAAATCAATATGTTAAAGACTTAGTTGGCTAGGATGTTTGATATGAAGGATCTAGGAGCAACGAAACAAATCTTGGGCATGGAGATACATAGAGACAAGAAAAATGGTAAGATGTGGTTATCAGAGAAGAAGTATGTAGAGAAAATACTTATGAGATTCAGTATGAATAATGTGAAAACCATACAAATCCCTTTGGATTCCCATTTCAATCTTCAATTTTATGTCCTAGTAATGTCGAAGAAAATGATTATATGTCTCATGTACCATATGCTAATGCAGTAGGAAGTTTGATGTATGCGATGGTGAGTACTAGACCAAATATTTCACATGTAGTTGGTGTTGTTAGTAGATACATGGAAAATCTAGGTAAAGAGCATTGGGAAGCAGTGAAATGGGTGCTTCAATATCTTTGGGTCACAAGTAATTATTCTATCACCTATGATGGTTCCAATGATTCAATATGTGGTTATGTCGATTCATATTTTGCAGGTGACTTGGACAAAAGGAGATCCACTTCAAGATATGTCTTTACTCTTGTAGGAGGACCTATTAGTTGGATGTAAAATATTCAAAACATAGTTTCTTTATCCACTAATGAGGAAGAATATATGGTTTCCTCTCATGCATGCAAGGAGGAAATTTGGTTTAAAGGTTTGTTGGGTGAGTTTGGAAGGATGTAGGACAAGGTGAAAGTATTATGTGATAGTCAAAGAGCTATTCATTTCACTAGAAATCCAGCCTATCATAGTAAGACAAATCATATTTCTATTAAGTACCATTTTGTAAGATAAGTTGTTGATGAGGAGGGAGTGGCTCTGGAAAAGGTACATACAAAAGGGAATTCTACAGACATGTTCACAGAACCAGTTTTTTTAGAGAAGCTATGATGGTGTTTGGCTTTTATTGGCTGCAGAAAAGGTGATGAATTAATTCATGCATGATATATTAGGTAAATTATTATCAAGGTGGAGATTGTTGAAACTGCCAACTGATTTCCCATGCGGATGCATGCACATAACATTAGCTAAAAATAGAATGTGCATGCATGCACACTGCAGTGAACAATTTGTGTAATTGGTGGATCAAGTTGTAATTAGTTTTTCTAACTGTCTAATAGATAATATATATCTAGCATACTCGTAGAGGTGTGGGGGTAGCAATGTAGTGTAGCGTAATGTGTGGGAAGAGAGTGAGAGGATGGTTGCAAGCTTGTGTTTGGATGTTGTAATTTTCCCTTGAATAATAATAATAACATTATCATTGCCTCGTGGTTTTTTACCTTAGAAGGGTTTCCACGTAAATCATCGTGTTCAATTGATGTGATTGCTATGTCTTGTTTTCTTTGCTATTAAATTGTTGCTCGTTTTATGCTTTTGCTGCATGCTTTTGCTGCCTAACATTTGGGAGTACCTCTATCCTTAGGGGCACTCCCCCTAGGGGAAGTTATGGGTTGGGAGGTATTAATCCTTTTGGGAGTGCCTATGTTCCTGGGGGCATGTTTTTTCTTGGAAGCAATAATGTTTTTGGCAGTTATTTTGTTCCTAGAGGCAGTCAACATGAGAGCTATAATCCCTTTGGGCACTAATACACCCCCAAAAATTATAGTACGGGAGGACTGTAAGGTCCATATGGGTCACCTAATCCTTCATCCTTCTACCATAATCCATTTTCCAACACACAATTGCCTTTGTTGGCAACATTAGAGTTGCTTGATTTGTCACGATTGACTAATGACCCCATACTCCACAACCCATTATAGTTGGCCATCCCTGAGAAATTACCTTTGGACATTCCTAAGTTCAATGAAAATCCAAGAGAAGACCCTTAGACAAACATCATGAATTACCATATATGGTTCTCATCCAACTCATTTATGGATGATAGCATTCAAATGCGTCTTTTCTAGAGAAACTTAACCGGAAGTGCTACAAAATGGTACATTGAAATTAAGGGAACTTCCTACAACAGTTTTAATTCATTTCGAGTTGTCTATTAGGTACGAGATTGGGATAGATATTTTAACATCCTTGCACCAGGATACCTCCACCCACATCTCTGATCACATTCATGAGTGGAGGTGACGACGTAGGCTAATCAAGGCCAAGATTTATGAACAACTCCTCATAGATTGGTTAACCAAGTCTTTGTTACCTCCCATCAACAAGGATGTTGTGATGTCAGGGGAGATGACCAAATAACAAGCCATCCTACATGTCCAACATTTAGACTTGATATATTCTTAGTTTGATATGTTGTACGATATCATTCTGCACGCTTTGAGGCCATCAACAGATCCTCGCAACCCAACTCGTGACCACATGTCGGTGGTGTGGTAGGTTCCATTTCCAATCCATCTGTGGGTCGGTTGGGTCAATTGAACATTGCATCAAACCCACCAACCACTGTTCCTGCCACTCAAATTTATCAAGTCCCCATTCAAACCTCTGAGGTGAATTCGATGCATTCCATGCAACTGAATATTCCTTAGCAACCTAAAGGGAAGAAGAAAAATAAGAAAAAAAATTCTCCCAACAAATGAGAGACCCAACAAACCCAAAAAAATTCTGGTGGAGGCACTAAGGAGAAGAAGAAGAACTGGTTCACCTGAAATATTTGTGGGGAGGACCATCCTGCTAATTAGTGTCAAAAAATGGATGAGAGTCATCAATTTTTCACCCAGCAAAAATCCCCCCAACAACCTGTTGTTTTGACCCATCCATTTCCTCCCTAACCCGAGTAAATGGTTTCTTCAAATATTTCCCCTTCACAAGGGGGCATGGTAGGTGCCCCTATGTTTGAGGGTCATCCTCGAATAGTCAAGTTTTCATGTGTGACCAAACTATTTCCCTGCAAACTCAAGCTCATAACTAGGAAACTCTCAAGGTTGGTCCTACGTAGTTGGATCAAGTACTCTCTTTTTGGCTTGGTTCCCTTTCCATATAGAGAATCCATCACTTGATATAGTGCTTCACCCGCCCAAGGGTGTTATTTGAAAAATGACACATAATCCCAATGCACGGGCTGCCCACAACTATAACATTGTGGAGGATTTGGCCCAGGCACCATATGCCATGTATGTTCTCGAAGTCCTACAAAGATGCTTGACACAGCATAAGGCATTATTGTCTGATATAGGTTGGGTTGAACCCTCAGAGTCTAGTTTGATTATGTTTTATTTGTACCAAGCTTGGTCACATAGGCTCTCCCACCAAATTTCTTTTCAAAATTAGGTAAACGTTTATGGGAAAAAAATCATTACTGAACTATTGTTGACGAAGGAGCCTCCACTTGTATCATGTCCATCTCATGTTGTAAAGCTATTGGCTCTCCAAAGATTGAACTTTCTAACACCATGCTTAAGGCATTCAATGGACACATGTTTCTCCCTTATGGTATCATTACCACACTACCAATAGAGTTAGGTGGCAAGACTGTTTCCATGGAAGTTGAATTGGTTGATGCACCTCTAGAGTACAAAATTTTACTTGGGTGAACTAGGTTTTATGAGATGACGGTTGTAGTATTGTTGGAAAGCTATTGCCTCTCCAGAGCTTGAACCATCTAACACCATTCTTAAGGCATTCGATGGACACATGTTTCTCCCTTATGGTATCATTACCACACTACCCATAGAGTTAGGTGGCAAGACCATTTCTATGGAAGTTGAATTGGTTGATGCATATCTAGAGTACAAACTTTTACTTGGGTGCACTAGGTTTTATGAGATGACAATTGTAGTATTGTTTGTATTTAGGGTCATTATCTTTCCTCACCAAGGGAAAATCATGTGTTATAGCAAGATTTGCCTCACCCTATGCAAAATTGCACAGAAGGCCTTTTTCCATTTCCATATGTAGACTTGAAGTCCCTTTTTCCAAATCCCGGAGCTAAAAACATTATTTTTCCACATATACATGCCCTACCTATAGTACAACATGCGTATACGCAAGTTTCACCACTACAACCCACATACATCAGGATTTGTGCCCAAAATTAAAAAAATGGTGTCGGGTTTCCATGTCACGTCACGAGATCCATGATCCTTGACCTTCCATATACTAGAAATGTTCTGACTCGACCCTTCAGTTCCACTTGAAGGCTACAAATGGGCCAAATCTGAGCTATGGAAAAGAAGAGAAGAATTCAACTTTGAGAGAAAAGTTACTCTGGAGAAATTATTCACTTCATATTGAGTCTGCATCCCTTTGTCCTTTTAAGTCTGAACACATTGTTCAACCCCAAAGCTCTTCCCTACTCCCTTTGTCCTTTTAAGTCCTAACATTGTTCAACCCCAAAGCTCTTCCCTCTTTGATAGAGAACCCCATTGTCTCTCTTATAAGGAGCTTGCCTTTGCGGAGGATTGAAGTGGTGGAGGCCCAAACAGAACTTAGTTTCTGCTCCTAACCGCGTTTCCATACGTAAGTTTGTAATTCATTCAATTTCAATCGACATACTAATAGAGATACTCTTTTCTGTCCACCATCTGGAAATATTTGAATTGTTATTCCATGGCATATTTATTATGAATATTGATGATTGTGCTGCTTGAATGTGTTACACATTATATATTATCACCATATGCTTTTGTTTCTTGGTTGTTTTCTTTTTTGTAAATAAAAAAGGCAGGACATGTTATATTACTGTAGCAAAAAAAATGTACAAAATGGAAATGTTAGATGCCACTGGTTCCGCCATTATTAAAACCGGACACCGGCATCCCCGCCAAAATGTCATCACCGTTTCTCAAAATAACTGGGTAAGTTTTCCTTCGGCCCTGCCCGGAGGGAAACCGTGATTGTGGCTGCATAGATGTCTAGATATCATAAGTTTGTTAATTAAACTGTAATCTAGAAGGCTCAGAGCCATACTAAAACTATGCAAGAAAACATAACAATTAAGCTGCCAGTAACCTGCTATCCATCACATTTGAGCTGGTCCTCTGTAATCTTCCATCCGGCTGGGAAGGCATAAGCACGCGCGCAAGTGGGGCATTGGCGCCTCAGATGAGTCCTGGAGTGTGCTGCAAAATACATGTCCATGCGCTGTTCAATCCCGGCGAGCCGAAAGTTGTGGTCGCCCATCAATCTTCAAGATGAGATCGAGACACCCCACCGGGTTGAGGGTTTCGTCCGCCGCCTATCGGCTGGAACTGGTCGTATTCCTTGGCAATTATTTCTCCTCGGCCCTTTGGCACCTCTTTCGCTCTCGTGGGTGTCTCCTCCTCGATATAGCACGACAGAGGTAATTCTTCTGAACTGCCCACTTGAGGCTCGGTGTTAGCTCCACTAGAAAATGGCCATCGTACCAGATTGAAGTCTGATGGCAGGTGCCAATTTTCAGGGACAGTGAATATCCCTGAACATCGGATATGCCGCCAATCTCTCGACTAATGTGACGCTTATGGGCGTAAAGGCCTGCTGGCCGTCGAGTGGCCATGGCAAGGGCTGCCTCAAATTGATGTTTCCTCTTTCGCCTGGATTTCGCCGCATACCATGCAGCTCCTCTCCACGGGTTACCACGCAGTCGTGGCATAGTGAAGGTCGGATGTAATTTCCACCCCCGAGTGTTGTTTCCTAACTCTTCCGGAGTGCTATGGTAAGGTGCTGGCACCTTCGAGTGCACAGAGAGGCGACAACAATGGTGCTGGTCTGCGAGAGCAAGAGCTACCCAGGGCGTTTGATGTTCCGCTCCAACACTCCAAACAATGAGAAATAGCATGAGCCGAGTCTTCAAAAATAGCATGAGCCGAGCCTCCATGGATATAATGGCCATTTTAATTGTGCTGTCCAAACTGGTACTCGTCCTGCGAGCTAGAGGGCTCGTCGGGTAAATGCAATCGTAGAAATTCATGGTGGAAATGAATGTGGAGTGGACGCCGGCCGTGGTTATATTAATGGGATGTCCCGTCACCCCGCTCTACCTCTTCGTGGTCACCCCATCCGGTTTGAAGGTCTTCAGAGCTACCGTATGGCATCGGCGAAGATCTTCGACCGGGTGGGAACGGTGGCTCCCGGGCCAGAAGTGTTCCGCCTTTCCATCGCCACATTACGCAAATCCGCCACTTATCATGACGCGAGTCGTGAATGATGTTGAGTTGCGGTTGAAGAATGCATAAAATCTTCGAAAGGTGAATTGGAGCCTGCCTTTGGTGGTAGGAAGCTTTAATGGTTGCCTCCATGTATGAGCGCTTAGTTGCTAGTCCCAAGGGATGACCTGGCTAATCTCCCTCTAGGATTATTTGTTGGTGTCCTTTTCCCATATTGATTGGAGACCCCCGTAGAAGCCAAGTAGTTCACCGACATTGTTAAGGTGTCACTAACCCGCCTAATTTGTCCCTTTGAGTTCTTCTCGAGTACGGCCCCAAACTCACCGGGATCCTGGATTTCCTTTGAGTTTTACCAAAGTTTACTTTGATGAAGCGCCTCATATCCAGCCAGGGGCTTGCTGGCGCAAATCGCATGGTTTTGCTTCCAGCTTGTTTGTTTGAAAATAGTCGCCAGCTTCTATGTAATTGTTCGGGCTTCCATTGTGTAGATCTTCGGCCCAAGATTTGTTTCCCATTGTTTCAGGAGAGGGATTTTATGGTCTCCGTGTTACCATTATCGTTGGGATCGAAGATTCTTTATTTCTTCCGTGATTTGATGTAGAGTGAATCCCCGGTAGGAGCTGCCAGATTAGATTCAGCATAGGGTTATTGTAATTGCTGTGATCCCAATTTCGATAGTGTTGTTGATGCTACTGCGATCTCGGTTGGATTTGCGCATGGCTTGTGCTCCCCATCCCGCAAATTCTATCGGTGGTATCCATTGAAGAGGTGCTCTTTGGATTCCTCCTGTTGGCAGCATAAGGCACAAATAGATGGCCCTATGAAGCCTCTTTTTCTTAGGTTGTCCCAAGTTAAGGCTCAAGAAGCGCCCACAAGCATGAAGGTGGAGACTTTGGGCCAAGCTCCTTATTCCATACCTTTGCTCCATAAGTGGGTTCTTGGCTTTGTTCCCGAGTGTTCCCCGCAGAGATAGGTTTCCTTGATGCTGGGTATTTTTCAGTCAGAATATCCCTATCCTCAGGATGTCCTGGCCTTTCTCTCGTGAGAGAATTTGCCCTCGCTTTGCCTTGATTTTGCCACTTGTGTTGAGATTGTCCTGACCCCAGCTCATGGTGGAGAGTTTCCATTGCCTTCACTTCCAGTGTCTTGCTTCATTGCTTCAGAGAGATTTTGACCTTTAAAGCGCTAGTTCTGCGGGGACCGGTGGTGGAGATCGATAGTTCCTCCATGCCAATGGCTTAAGTTGTCGCTTTTCGGCATGAATCTTGCCAAAACCAGCTTTTTGCTCCATCTCTCGGTTTCCAAAAGGCGGTTCTCGGATCGCTTTATGCATTCTCGCCAAGTCGCACCTAAATATGTGAGCCCTCAGAATAGTATTATGGTGGATTAGCTGGTCCGCTGGTGTAAGGGGTGCATATTTGCTTTTCCATATCTACGCCCAGGCTGCTGTTGGAAATTTGAGCCACCTCCACCATATTTTTAGCTCCCCCATTACCCTCCGCCCGATTGAGCTTTCCCTGGTTCGAGTCCCAAACCTCCCCGAGATTTTATTCGCGTAGCTTCCCTAATGAGTGCCCATTTTTGTTGGTCGATGTCCGCTCCAGGAAATCAAGGTTTTTTGATTACGCTGATGATCTTTTTGCGCCGCGGTCAGAACAAGTAGGTAGGTAGTGCTTGCAACACTGACCTGAGGAGAACCAATCTGGAAGCAATATTGAGAGGCCTAAAGGTCCAGTTGCTCAGTGTGTTCGAGATAGAGAGTAGGAGGTTGTCCCGTGATGGATCAATTGTTGGTCCCGCATAGACTCCGAGATAGTTTGGACTAAGGGAGAGCCCTAGAATCCCCTGCTCCAGATATGTAACGATCTGAACACGTGACTCCGGTGTTAAAGAAAAGAGAGTTTGATTTGTCCATTGAGCAAAGTGATACCCGAGGCTTCGTGAGAAGCCTGCTAAGAATTGGAATTCGAGTTTGACCGCCTCCTCGACCGTAATTCGGGCTAGAGCGGTCGCTTCAATGACCGGTCAGAGGGTCGGTCGATGTTATGCAAGGTAGGTTTTGCGGGAGCCTTCCGGCATACCGTTGATATAACGTCCCAGGACTTCTGCCATGAGTACAAACAGAAAGGGAGATAGGGGATCCCGTCAGACATACCTCGAGTTGGTGTGAACGGTTGGGAGGGAACACCGCTGACTAGAATGGAGAAGAAAGCAAAGGAAGTGAGGTTTAAAATCCAACTTTTCCAACCCTTATCAAAACCAAAAGAGTCGAGGACCGCTTAAGGTAATTCCAACTGGCTCGGTCAAAGGATTTAGAGAGATCGAGTTTGGTAAGCATACCTGGATTTCTAGAAGTCTTAAGGGAGTGGATGTCTCGCGGCTCGTAGATGACGCTTATCCATTATTTGTCTCCCTTCGACATACCTCGCTTGCTTCTTTGAGATGACGAAAGGCAGAATGGGCTTGAGTCGGTTGTCTATGACCTTCGTGATGATCTTTGTGATCACGCTGTACTGCGGCTGCTGGTCTCAACCTGCTTAATTTAGACTTCGCTCTTTCCTTCGATGAGGGTGGTGAAAGGGTGGTGCGGTATCGGCAATACCAGCCCTTCTAAGCTCGCGGATTCTTCTGCACGCTTCCCAAACTCGTATTTGATCAGGTCCCAAAGAGCAGAAAAATCTGTGAATCCATCCGTCCGGGCTTTTCCCCGAGGCATGGTTTTGACCGCAGGACTTCTTCCATGGTGGCCTTTGTCGCCGCTTCAAAGATTCTCGCCCTGGTGACCGTAAATGGTTTGTGTGCCGTGGACTCTCCTCGATGGCTTCGCTCCTAATAACATTTGGTTCCGGTGGAGTTGCGTCCCGAGCAATAGTCAAGCAACCCTTCCCCCAATTTTGGTGGCATGTTTTGATGATAACCGCGCCTCTAAAGTTAAGTGATCCTGTTGATATGTCTCCGTATCATGGTTCGAAAGAGAATTTGTGTTTCTCTCCTCCTTCCTTTACCAGACTGGATTTCTTGCTCTTAGATCTCCTCCTCTGCTTTCTTCGTTTCTAGTTGTTCTAGGATGGGCCCTTCTTCCAAAGAGTTCGCTGTTCCTAACCGACAGAAGATTTTCGGAGGTCCCCCAACCTTTTTTCTATGGTCCTTATGCTTTGAAGTATGTTACCAAAATTATTCTTATTCCAATGTTTCAACTTTTGTTTAAAGTTTTTAAGCCGTTGCTTGAGTTTGTACATTTTGGATCCATGGTCTATTGTGCCCACTCGTGACGGCCGAAGTCCCGTGTTGTAGCCAAAATTTCAAATCAAAAGGTCAGGACCGGGTATCGCTCGTGATGAAGGTAGCCATGGGCCAATGATCCGTTTCGCTGGTAGAATGAGGCCGTCCAGAGCCGATTCAGTTCTTCAAGAACGGAAGCCATTTACTGTGCAATATGCTCGGCTGTCTGACGATTAGACTGTGAAGGTGCCACGTTTCGCCTTCTATGTCTACCAATTTTAGATTGTCGATGAGGGTTCGAAACTTACCAACGTACCGTCTGGTTCAAAGCTTTGCGCCGCCGTTTTCCTCCAGCCGCTGATTGCTAAATTGCCTCCTATGATCCAGCCTTTGCTGTTAGAGTTTTGATCGTCCACTGCAAGAAAGCCGTATTTGTCCCGATGGTGGTTAAAGTTTCATAGAGTTATGATGGCTCTCCCAGTCATCCAATGACCTCAAAGCAAAATACATGCTTCTTGCTGTGAAGGGTCGATTGAGTGCCGGAGCGCCGTATGATTTATAGATAGCCAGTCCTGCGCCCCTCTTCTTCAAGGCGATCGACGTTAAAGAGTTGTATTCTCCATATGCCAGCTACGACTCGCTTCCTCTCCGGCATTTGGTTTCAACATCGTGAATGTCCGGTTTTTTCTCTCATGGCGATGCGGCCAGAGTCCGGCCGCCTGGACTGCTCAACTGAAGGTCTGCGTGATGATCTTCATTTTAAGAGGGGCTGAGGGAGGTATCCCTCCAGAGCTTTGGATCTGACCCCAGTTGATCATCAAATTTCGGCTTCCTTGATCGCTTGTTAGCCGATTACTCTTCGCTTATATGGTTCTTCGTGGACTCTTCTTCGATCTCGGTAGCCGAGATCCGCTATATGCCGAAAGTTTGTCGTGGATCCCTACCGATGAGTTTAGAAAGATCCTTTGTGGACTTCAAGGCAATTGGCTCGAGGGTGATCTTTGGTTGTCTTCAACTTTTCCAAAGTTCTATTCGCCGTGTCTCGGCCATCAATCAACATTTTCAGTGTCTCCTTCCCTTCTTCACCGCTGATTGATATTGTTCATATTTCGCTGAGCTTCCTCAGCGATCTTGTATTTCCCGCTTCCGCAAGTAACTCTGCCCAAGATCTCGCATTTGTTTCGGGCATATTTTTTTGATCAGGTCTCATCGGTTTTTCTTCGGTGATTCTCCTTCTTGTATGACAAGTGAAGCCATCTTCTAGAAAGTCGCTTTTGTTTTCTGTCTGCTTGATGAGAGGGTAATCCATAAATAGGCACCGTGTTCATGGCATCTCTCGGCACCTAAAAGGATGCTCAGAATTCAGAGAGTCTCGTCTCAGCCCTCACCATGGTATTCGCGTCACCAACCGCAAATAGGAAATGTCTTGGGCGTAGACGAAATCTCGGTATAAGATGTGTAGCTGCCTCTGCTTCTCCTGGCTTCCCAGGCTTTTATAAAGTTTCCAAGTACAGTTTGCGCCTGAGGATCTCTCCAACCAACCCCTGGTAGGAGTATAGCGTATCCGTTGCTGTGGGGCTATGCAAGTGTTCTCTTTGTCCTACAAATCTTCCGCCTGCAAACTAAGAAACAACCTCACTGAGTTGAAAAATATGGTCCATTTCGTGATTCCTGTCCCTTTGGAAAGATCAGGAGAATGATGGTGAAGAAACCCTTCGAGCTGAGCTGGACCTCATAATCCCCTTTAGGGTTCCACCAAGCTTAATCCACTTATTTAGATCTCTCTCTGTGGGCCAAAGGCCCAAGAATTTCCCAATAAGGGCGTGTTCCTTCATGAATCAGGTATTCTCCTACCCCAGTGGAGCCCACATTGACATTCGAGATTTTCAAGCCAGGGAATGCATTTACTCCTGTCCGTGGTCGCTTAATGGGACGCCGCTTCAGGATCCATTTCCTCACGCAGCCCTGGCTTCCCATGCTGCTCCTGACCGCGCAAGGCTCCCTTATCTGCGGCGGCGGTTCGAAGGTGGGTCTTCTTGCTCTGGCGCCGACTTTGTCATTGGCCGCCACATTGCGGTATGAGGGGGGTTTCCCCCCCTCCCCCTCACCCATGTCCGTGTATCCCTAGCCCACGGGTGATGTGGTTTGCGCCTGGTTGGATGCTTCGCCTGGTAAAGAGTTCTTGTTGCGGCTGCCTATGCCGCGAGGGTGTTAGGGTTTCGCATCAGAGCCTCCTCTCCTTGGACGCCAATCCATCGATCCCCCTTTTGTTTCTTGGTTGTTGAGGACAAGTTGTAGGTGTATTTATTTGGGTCAAGTGCTCAACGATGGGCTTCATCGAGCGTCTGGAAGAGATAGGCCTTTTATCTTATCTTGCTAGCATATTTCTTTATATAGCATACCTGAGATTATAGTTGATTTTTGTAGTCATTTCCGTCTGTTGTGGTTTACCTCTATAAATAGAGATATTTTCCTCGTAACATCATGACCATTGATCAACTTGCATATTTCATGCCTGACCTTCGGTTCAATGCATACTCTGACATGTCCTTTGTCAATGATTCCAAGAGTGTGTATATGAGTGTAGACACGAGGATGTTCAAAGAAACCTCCCTGATGGGTACATTTACATTCCCCCCCCCACCTCCTGATTTTAATATGGCTCATATTAACACGATCTCTTTAGTTACCGGTGGATCCCTCGGATCTTTTGATCCTTGGGTGGTACCTGGTCTTGAGGAAGTTGATTCTTACAGAGATAACATGCTACTCACACTGATTGAGATTAACTATTAGGTGCTCCAGTCAACATCCACTAACCTTGACCTAAATCTCCAATAGGATGTGGAATTCGATCAATATTATGGGCCATCATGGAATCCATGGATTTAGTTTAAAGGCCATGGGATGACATGCACCACTGCGTGTCATTTCTTCACTATTTGGAATGGTTGGAGGATGACATCAAGAATCTCGATGCACTTGATAATGTTCAATGTTACCATTCTCCCATTATGACACATGATGTATTTTCAGAAGGAAATTTGGAAAACATTTCAAAAACCATACCCATTGACATTTTAGTGAAGCTAGGTGTCATGGAACACATCTTAAAAGAATTCTGTGATGTGTTTTCTATTCATATGAAGAAATTATTGTTGTTGAACCCCATATGAGATCAAAATGTATGATGGAGACAAGCTTGTTTTAAAAAATCTTCAGCTAGTAAACCCAAATAAATATGTTTTCATCAAGGTGCAGGTTGAAAAGATTCATTGTGTTGAGTTTATCTATTTGATTCCCTTGACTGAGTAGGTATCCAATCTCATTCCAATCCCTATGGAACCATTAGGGTCTACGTAGATTATAGGGATCTAAACAAGGCTTGTCCTAAAGATAATTATCCTACCCCATTCATTGATCTGATTATTGATGAGTGTCCAAAAAGTGAAATTTTCCCTTTCATTGATCATTTCTCTGGCCATAATCAGATCTAGATCAAGCTAGAAGATTAGCACATGACTACCTTCATTTTCCCTTGGGGTAATTTTGCTTATTGGAAGTTTCCATTCAGTCTTAAAAATGATGGGGCCACATTCTAGGGGGCCATGTCATACACGTTTCATGATATCAAACATATTGTAGAAGCATACTTAGATTATTTGGCTGCTCATTCCAAGCAATGTGAGGATCAAGAGGAACTATGTCTGGATCTAGCGACGGTGACCATGACACTTCATGCAAGCAACAATATGACACCCTTTCTAGGGTATTCAAAAGCTTGTTTCCCTTGAGGGAGTAACATCTGGCTCCTACTCAGGGACATGCATTTCATGCGAGAGTGTATGAGAATTCCAGAATCTCCATAGAACTATGACCTAGACACCATAGAACTCAACAAACGTTGTAAAATTTGGGGCAAATATACCACCTCATTTAGAAATCAAAATATTTCACTAAGACTGGACATAAAAGTAAAGTATGAAAGACACATGGAAACACATTATTCTAAGGAAAAACAAATGCATCAAGAAAATCAAGCAATGCATGAAAGTAAAACATGCATGGAAAGAAAAAATAGATTCTAACTACTGCTCAAAGAGCTTATTCATGCCTATCCTACTAGATGACAAATAGATGTGGCTTCTAGGTGAAATAAAAAATCCAATGCAACCACTTTAGGAGCTCATCAATAGTATGAATCTTCCCATTGTGTTTGGTTACTAGCCAAAATTGGGATATGTTGAGCATCACATGGGTGTATGGTAAGATTTGGTTCACTCCTAAGTCTGGAAACAAGGTAAGGTCATACATATGAAGGTCAAGGCCCAAACTACTTCAAGGTTGGTTCATACCTTTGCAAAATTCTTCCATCCAAAGTTCAATAGGGATAATGTAATCATAAGAGTGGTTCAACCTATTGGATTCACTTGTCAAACCATCGAGGAATAGAGGATTACAAGGCAACTTTGATTGGGAAAGATAAAGAAAATATTGTATTTCCATGTCTCTATTGGTCAAATGTAAGGAAGGAGAAAATTCATCGGTAAAAGGAGGGTAAATATGAAAAGGGTACTCATAGGTCAAAGGTGAGGAAGAGGAACAAGTGAAGGGACACTCAACATCCATAACAACCTTCTCACATCCAACCTTGTCATAAAGATGAGACCAACTCTCAATAAATATCTTGAAGAAATCTAAAAGTGGCGAGATATTTCCTTCATTAAATTTTCCATATCAATACTTGATCTCATCCTCAATAAAATCCAAGGACAGTAAGAACATATTCATCTTAACATCTTTGTGGTTATTGTTAAGATTTGAAACAACATCACTAAAATATGAAATGTGTGAAGCAGGTGGATCACAAATTCGATGAAATATTGGCAACTTATCTCTCTAATCTTGATAATCATTTAGGCATCCTTGGATTCCTAAGAAATCCAAAGGACCAAGCAAATCTTGTAATAACCATTCAACTTCACTCTCTTCAAGATTTAGATCATCAACTTCTTCAGAAAAAATTCCTAAGTGAGGTTGTTCATATGGTTCAAGTTCATCCATGTTAACATCAACCTCATATTTAGTATCATAAATGGGATCACATTCAAAGTAAACATATCTCATATCCCACTTAGATTTTCTAATGCATAGTATGTCATCAAATCTTCTAACACCCATGGAATCATCATCTTCATGGAATGAGGGAGAGTCCACTAGTTCTTCTTCAAATTTTACCCCTTCAACATAATAAAATGATGGATCAACAAGCTCAATATCTTGACAAGGGGTATCATTCATTAAGTCATAAACTTCATGTGGATAAGGAAACAATTTTTTTTTGACAATTTCCATTCTCTAAATTCTCATCCAAATTCTTAAACCCACTAGGTTTTTCTTGCTCCAAGGATACTTCTACAAGCTCTCGCCTTTCCAAACTGTCAAAGGATTCATTAATAGGTCTCAAAGTTTGGTAAAAGGTACAAGTTTCTATATTATTATCTTCACAAGGAGGAGAAAATTTTTGGTTGTTATCATCATTAAAACACACCTCATTAACTTCATCCTCAACTTTGTTCGACTTGTCTTCCTACATGGATTCATGGAGTGGTTTACTTTTATCTTCATTCATGTGATTTTCAAAAAGGTCATGCTCTTCATGAAGTGACTCTTCCTCATCATGTTCATCACATACTTGATATTACATAGCAAGTTCCATGGGTACCTCTTCTTCCTTTGGGAGTGATGCCATAGTACATGCGATAAACATGTCCCTTTCCTCATCTTCAAGACTAGGCTCCCAATACTTGAGGAACAACCTCAAAAAATATGCCAATGAAGTGATTGGTCTCACAACATCATCATAAAACCAATCAATAGCCTTATCTTCCAAAATGGTGAGAAAGGTATGCATCCATACATCCTCGTGGATAATATGAGACTCATTCATAACCTTGATAAAAGAGACAATGTGAGGCAATGAAAACTTATGATTTCAATGAAACAAGCCAATAAGATATAGTAAATCTAGATGGTAGCCTTCATGTGGATCTCTTGAAATATTTTAAGTGCAACACCCATCTAGTTCCATCCTTTTGTTGTTCCCATGTTCAAGTTATTCAAATTCATGGTTAAAAATTAGAGTGGAGTCTCCAAGGTGAAATAATAAAATGCCAATGTATATGCTTGCTTCACCCTACAAGCAATCAAATTTTAAAGTTTCTAAGGGAAATGGGCTTCTTCACTTCAATGGAGTACCCAAATGAATAAACTTAATAAAAAAATTTGAATCCTATTCATCATAGTTTTTGTTGAAGCCAAACTTTGTATATCTAGTGAATGGACTTTATCCTTGACAATGAAGCCAAACTTTGTATACCCAGTGAATGGACTTTATCCCTGACAACAACGCCATTTTTTTTTTTTTTAATAATATTGTTGACCACACATATTCATGGTATGCAATGCCCAATTTAAACTCCATTTGTGATTTCCTTTTATATCTACCATTTTCCCATCTAACAAAATTCTTGTTGTAAATCCTTGGCATTATACATTTGAGCTATCTTATTTCCATCTAACAACTATCCACCACCTGAATTCATGCAAAATCAAATTGTCCACATATGCATATGGGTATAGTTATCACTTTGCCTTGCTTTATTTATGGGTATATGACCATTGTTGGGTTGGAATTATTACTTTCTTTTTCCCAGTTTTAGTCGGGACTTTTCAAATTTTAAGTACTTAATATAGTCAACTGCGAAAACTCTGCTAGCACTGAGAGGCACCCTCAAATTGCGAAAGGATAAGCCCAGTACCCATCATAATTTTTGGTGGATGTTGGTTTTATGTGTGGAGGTCAAATGGATGAAACTCAATACAATAATGGTTTTAACACAGAAACTGGACAAGAAATGCACATGGAAGTGAGGTCCTCATTAACTTCAGTCAGTGATTTGAGTTTAAGTGTGAGTAGAAGGAAGAATTAGTGAGAGAGGTGAACAAGACTGCTATGGGAATCTGGCTTTCAAGCAGCTTGGTGAAGAAAAACTCAGGCTCAAGAGCACTCTTGAACTTAAGCTTCAAACACTGAAAAATGTCACAACAGAATAATAATCAAACCTACATTATCATGCAACTACAACGACTCGACTGGATCCTCCATGCCCAAGCCTTTCAGCATAAGGGGAAATAAGGTAACAAGGAAGCTCACTAAAACTGGTCACAACACTACTGTAATCAAACCTACATTACAATAGAACCACAACCCTCGACTGGATCCTCCATGCTCGAGTGTTTCAGCACGGTTTAAGAAAAGATATGAAAGAAGCTAACTTCTATTAATGCGAAAGTCTCAAGTTTGATACATAACCAGAGAATAGTTCTAGCAATAAAAAATTACATAGTCGAGAGCTCTACTCAACCAGTTGATGAACATAACAAAATATTGAACTGATCTATTTATACTCGGATCAATCCATGACTACCAAGAGTTTGATCAGGCCACTGCATTCAAGGCCTTTCGTTTGCGCCTTCTTCTGTCAGACCATGCGTGCATCCTTTTGTTAGACGCGAGCTCAGATTAGCATGGGCCTGCAGGAAAATCCATCCACTGGGGTACCTCAGGCTGACAGTTCTGTCTCCATGACTAGACCTTCCAGGTCTTCTATTTATGGAATGAGACAAAGTTTCAACCACCACTTCTTTCTTATTAACTGTTTTTTCTTGGGATCACAACGAGGCTTAAGGCCTAGGGGTGACCACACGCTGCCCTTGGATTTAACGCTATATAAGCACGTGATTGTGGGGCCATCAAAGGAGGTTTGGATTCATACCACTTTTGGGCCCACAATTCACCATCTTCTGCCATGTAGCTCTTTTACTATACCACGGTTTCAATTGCAGGACTGCTCAGGAATTTTAACGCTCGAGCAAGTTGCGTCCCCATAATGAAGCATGGTCGTTTATCTAATGCAAATCCCTAATCTGGGAAACCCTTCTACTTTTAGCGCCACCTTTAAATTTTATCTGCCCACCAATTCTAGGATCCATTAAAACCGTGCATGAAGATGGCACTAATCTTGGTGCTTGAACACTAACACCTTCCGAAGGATGATCTCTCGTAGCTGACGGGGCGGCCTGATGTCACTATGCTGACATGTCACAGACAAAGGGGTGACATGTGCCACTTAAAAATAGGTTGAAGACATGTCCAACAATGTTTGAAATGAGTGCCATGTGTCAATGCTAGATGGATGCCACATGTCTCTAACAGATGGGTGCCAAGAGTTTTTCGGCGCTTAGAGCTCGATGGGGAGTAAAATGGGCTTGGAGTGACATGGCAGCCTGAAATGAATGATGAAGCTTGGAAATGAACCACGACCGTTGATTTGAGGAGGACATGTGGCAGGGATCTGTGGACTTCAGGAAAAACCACTTCGGAGAAAAACGAGAGCGGGGAAGCTGAAACTACCAAAGCCCGAATTCCGGAATCAAACTACCGCCGTTGGAATTGGATGGACACGCGACATCGATTGGTGGGCTTCAGGAGAAAACACTCCGGAGGAAATCAGGAGTTGAGAAGCCAAAACTCCCGAAACCAGAAATCTCGAAGTAAATCGTGATCATCTGATGGAGAAGGACGCGTGGCACTTGACCTGTAACTCTGGGGCTTCTTCCTAGCCACCGATCCTCACGCAACTTTGACTTGTTGAATACATGCAAATCATTGATCTGATCGTAATCTATGATCTGGGAAAGCCACACTTTTGTTGCCACACACCGCTCTTGGATGGACATTGGCTCCTACTGCAAAGATCAACGACTTACAATCACTTCGGGAGTTCGGGCTTCGGGCCTCCTCGATGCATAGCTCTTACAATCCTTTGAAGTTCTGAATTTTGAAGTGAGGGATATGCCTCCACGTGTCCTCTAGATTTGGACGACCGATATTTACTTCGGGAGTTCGGGCTTTGGGAGTTTGCTTCAGCTTACTTGTGCAATCCTCCAAAGTAAATTTTTTGAAGTGTGAGATCCACCGACGCATGGGCTCTTGATTTGGATGGCTCACATTTACTTCGTGAGTTCAGGCTCCAACTCGTCGGGACTTTTGAATGCTTAACTCCCACAATCCCTCAAAGTAAATCTTCCAAAGTGTGAGATCCGCAAACGTGTGTCCTCAGCGCTCAATGGCTTAGATTTACTTCAGGATTTTGAATCCTCTACCTAATCGTTAATCCTTGCGCGACATTCAAATCCTGACCGCCCGAGAGTCGTTGATCTGAACTGCTTATGGAATCTCCACTATTGAAAATCAAACCTTCTTGTGGGTGATTCAAACCTGAAATGAACTTCTCTGAATGCCGTGCTTTGTGCTCAAGGCTAATACTTGCGCAAACAAAGGACTTTGGATGACCTGCTGTGAGCTTAATCAATGGAAAACAATATGACCCGTAATTTGGACTGAAATCACGATATGTGTTCATCCCTTAAAGAAAACAGAAAAACCTAGAGCCGAGGATCGGTCAAGCAAGACACTAAGGAAAACCAGATCATCGATCGGAAAGGGAAATTGACTTTATCAACCAGATGGGGGAAAAATCCTAGGAATGGTGTGTGGAAAAGAGAGAGACATAGCAGGGGTGCAGACTTGGGTATTCACAAAAAACACATACGACCCTTGAAAAATTTATGTGATAACATTTGGCTCCACAGGGAATGGCATGCTCCCTGTGAGCTTCCAAGAATGCACAGTTCCTGTTGGTTGTGGAGCCTGATTATCTTTCTGATTTAGAGGTCTTTTACTTTCAACCATGTTTATACCCCATGAAGTATTTACACCCCAGAAGTATGTACACTCTTCCACGCG
>SNQJ01S0050024.1:0-19086 GCA_010110895.2 Picea sitchensis | reverse complement strand
TTGTAATTTCATTGTAAATCTGGACCATTCATTATAAGGTCGCAGATCTAACGATAGAGATTATGTTAGGGTTTTTTTCCCTAGTAGGCAACCCTCTTTTATGAGGGAAATGTATTGCGGCTATGTATGTTGGTGAGTATTGTATTTTGAAAGAGGAGACTGTGAGAGAAAGAAGAGGAAGTTACAATGGGTTTTTCTATAGGTTGTATCCCTTCATTTTGTTGGATAATAATAAATAAAGGACCTGGCAATTTCTCTGGTGGACGTAGCCCACACTGGGTGAACCACATAAATCTGTGTCTCTCTTGTATTATGTATCTTTTGTGTTTTGTTTCCACATTTGTTTTATTTTATTGCTCCACGGTCCTGTTTTTCTAACAGTTCCAATGACTTAGCTTTTGGGTTATGGGGTTGCTTATTAATACCAAAAATAAAAATAAACTGGTAATTACAATGGTGGAAGTCTAACCATGGCTTAAACAAAATATTTCTTCAGAAAGTGCCCATTGATAGAGCCACCAAAAAATTTAGAATCCTCCAAGATCTGCAACTTATAGGTGTTATTTTAAAATACTTCATAAATCTTGAATGGACCAATCCATAAGGCTTCAAATTTACCATGTTTTCCGTTGTCTTGCTTAGGGGCATCCCATTTTATCACCATATCTCCTAGCTGAAAATATTCCTTGCTTTCCCTCTCGTCAAAGGCTCGTTTTATTTTCTGTTGGTGATCCTGAGCTTTATCAAGCAGCTGCTCCCTTGCTTGTTGTACTTCTACCAATTGTTGTATTCTCCTGACCATATCCTCAGGTTCTCCTTGGTAGTCCTAGAGGAATTTAGCCATAGGTAAGGCAAATTGAGTAGGAAAAATAGCCTCAACCCCATATACAAGTTGAAAAGGGGAAACACCCAGTGACCTTTTTGTTGTAACTCTGTCAGCCCATAATGCAAATCTCAACTTTGAGTCCCATGCTTTTTTATTGTCTTCTAACAGTTTCTTGATGATATTTATGAGGCTCTTGTTAGAGGACTCTGCCAAACCATTTCCTCGAGGGTAGTAGGGAGTAGAATGTACCAGTGTAATCCCATACTACTCACAGAACTTGATTAATGGTTCAGCTTTGAAAGAGGCAGCATTGTCTATAACAATCCTGCTTGGACATCCAAATCTGGACATGATATCTTCAAGGAAGCTTATGATTACCTTGTGGGAGGCACTACTTGTAGGGATGGATTCTATCCATTTGATAAAATAATCAGTAGCATTCAAAATCCACTTGTGTTGGCCACTTGAGGCTGGGTGGATCTCTCAAATGAAGTCAATACCCCACTGCTGAAAAGGTCCAAAAACCATTACAGGTTGCAAAGGCAAAGATTTGAGTTGTTGCTTTCCAACAAACTTTCGACACTTGACACAAGCTCTAATATTTTCACAAACATCAGTAAAAAGGATGGGCCAGAAATACCCAGCCTTGAGGCAGCCTTGAGGATCTTATAAGATGTGGTCCTCCAAAAATGATGTCTCCCACACGTGCTATCATGAAAATCAATCATATCTCTTTGGGCCTCCTGTGGGTCTAGACATCTTAACAGAACTCCTAGAGGATCCTTCCATTACAAAATCTAATCAATGAAACAATACTTAAATTCTTTGAGTTTCAAAGATCTCACCTTGTTTTTTTCCAAGACATCAGGAGGTCGTAACTTCTACAGCAAATATATGATGTTATTGTACCAGGTGCACTCCGCCAGGCTGGGGCTGACATGAGAGCCTCTATCAACAATTTCAGCTTGTTGATTTTCTGAGTTTATGTTCATTAAATTAACCCCCAAAGCCTTGCAATTTGATTCAGCTAAAAACCTGGCTAAACCTTGTCCTTTCACCAATTTAGTGGGCTTCAGTTCAAGGTCAAATTCTATAATTTTAGCAATCTATTTGCTTCTCTTCCCATCTATGTCAGGTTGGATCAATATTTCTTTCACTGAGGCTGAAGGGACACACACAACAATCTTTGAATGCAGAACATATACTCTGAAATCCTTTAGGGCTTTGACCAAAGCACAAGCCTTCTTCTACATGATATCATATCTCATTTATGCATCCCTCAATGCTCTACTGAAAAAGGAAATAGGTTGCTCTAATCCTTTTGTATTTTTCTGTAGCAAAACTACAGCCAATGTGTCAAATGAGGCAAAGAAAAATATTAGAAATTCCTTGGAATAGTCAGGGATGATGAGCACAGGTGCTTCAGTCAAGGCCCTTTTTATGTGATCAAAAGATTCTCGAGCTTCAGAAGTCCATTTCACCTCATTTCCCTTTCTGAGCATGGTTGTAATGTACTTCACCAATTCAACAAAGTTAGAGATGAACCTTCTTAGAAAATTGATCTTACCCAACAAAGACTGAACCTCTTTCTTAGATCTAGGAAAGGATAAAGTCTGGATGGCCTCTACTCTGTTTGGATCAATTTTTACCCCTTCTACTGATACAATGTGACCCAATAATTTACCTTCCTTCATAGCAAATAAAAACTTCTTAGGATTGAGAGAGAGATCAAACCTTCTACATTTCAGGAAGACCTTCTTCAAATGATGACAATGCTCTTTATTAGACTTTGAGAACACTGTAATGTCATCGAGATAGATGACTACAAATTTTTCTTTCTCCCCAATGAAGGCAATGTCCATGGCTCACTGGAAGGTTGCTCTTGCATTCATCAATCCAAAGGGCATTTTAGCATACATGAATGTGCCCCAAGGAGTAGTGAAGGCAGGATTTTCTCTATCTCCAGAAAGGACAGAGATATGATTGTAGCCAAAAAATCCATCAATCATGGACATCCTAGATGAACCGATCACTCTCTGCAAAATGTGCTCCATTTTTGGCAAGGGGTAGTTATCCTTTCCAGAGATACTGTTCAAATTCCTGAAATCTACACATAATCTAATTTCCCCATTTTTCTTCCTCACATGCACCAAATTAGCCACCCATTTTGAATATCTCAAGGGGATGATGATCTAGGCATCCAACAACTTCTTCACTTCCTTTTCCATATTAGGCAACATCATAGGATTTATCTGTCTGAGTTTCTGCCTGAAATGTTTGGCCTCTTCTTTCAAAGGGATCTTATGCTCCATGATGCTGGTGTCATATGTTCTTAAATCTTCATATTTCCAGGAAAATGCATCAACAAACTCATTCAAAAGATTAACATACTCATCCCTTTGCTCCTTTGACAAACTGCTAGACAACATATTTGGGATCCTCCTCTGTTCCTAAATTTCATTTAGTCACATCGACATCTTCAATTGAACTTTTAACCTTTACAACAACATCATTTCTATCAAACAATATCTCCAAAGGGACTAGTCCCTTCGGAATATGGTTACTAGGCAACTGAACAATATGATGGTCAACAATTTTATTAAGAAAAACATCAACATGAGGGATTTCTTCAGAATCCTGATCCTGATCAATATGCAAATCATAAAATTCATCCACAGTATTAAGAAACTTTTTTATCTCAATATCATCCCCAAAGACCTTCCAATGTTTGACATTGTCAGGAATAGAGGGTCTATACTTTACTTCCACATCATACTTGAGTTTCGGGGGTAAAGGGACCTTGAAATTACTTGCCGAGACAACCAATGAATTTGCCATGGAACAAATGAGATATTAAAATCCAAGAAGAAACTGTCGAAAATATCCCAGACTTCATTTTTGTAGGCCCTCAACCTAGGGTGCTTAGCTTGATACTGATTTCTGACCTGATGGACAATTAACTTAGCATCTCCGAACACTACTAGCTCCTCAATCTCCATGTCTTTAGCAACTCTCAAACCCAAGACAAGAGCCTCATAATCTGCCACATTGTTGGTTGTTTCAAATTCAAGCTTATAAGATAGAGATATGGTCTCTTGGGTAGGGGAAATGAACACTACCCCAACACCATCACTCTCCCTAGAAGAGACTCCATCAAAAAACATCTTCCAAATAGTGGTATTGGGATGAGGATCTTCACAAAATGTAATAGGCTGTTTTTTTATTTCAATAGGTGGTTGAGGAGCATCAGTGAGTTGTAGCATACTGGTTCCTAAATCAATATCAACTGCAAAAATGGGGTGGTTGGTAGGATTTTCTTCATCATTGATAATGTAAGCAAGTTGTACTTCCCTATAAATCCTTTTATGTTCCCCCTAAAACAAAAGAATATTGGAATATGAAAGATCCATCTGCAAAGTGCCCCCCAGTCTTTTGATCCAAGATATAGAAAAAAGCATTCCAAACTTAGGGGGGACATCAACCACCATGATATCCATGACCACACTCTTCATTGTCAACTAGAACAAGGAAAAAACCAAGTCTTTGATAACCCCAAGGCACTTCACTTTCTTGGAATCAAATGAGTACATGTCATGGTAGGTTTTTGTAACCTCCAACCCAAGCTCATCCATGACAATCTTAGGCATAAGATTGTGAGATGCCCCTAAATCCATCAAGCAGTTGTGCAACACTTTATCATGAATGTTCAATGATGTATAGAAAGGAGGGGAGGAATCATCTCTATCCTCTACCAAAGGCCGTAGTATGACAACTGGTTTTTCATCTTGGAGGTTGACTAAGTCCGTGGGATGAGATGAATGTTCAAGCTGCAACATTTTGGAGAGGTACCTTTTGAAGTCCTCATTCTTTACTAACTCTGAAAAAGGTACATGGATTTTAATCTTTTGAATCTCATGCTCAAAGCTAAAAGAGGAGGGAGGCTTCAGAATCTCCTTCACTTCTGGGATAGGGCTCTTAACCATTGGTGAGGGGTTTGGTGCCTCTTTTCCTTTATTGATTGCTTCCACATCCTTAGCAGGATGCTCTGTTCTAGTAGGCTGATTGGAAATTTGAGGCTTTCCCTCTTTCTTCTTGGACCTGAGGTTGTATCTATTAGGATTTCCATTGGTCCTTTCCCCTTTTCTCAGCTCATTTAGTTGGTTTTCCATGAGAGACTCTTCATATGTAGACTGGGTTACATGAGGGGATGAAGAGGTGTCACCAAGATAATGAATTTCGGGATCTACACCTTCTTTCTCTCCTTCTTCATCAGTAACAAGGTTGTTTTGGAGAGGGGCTTGGATTTTTTGATCGTCCCTATCCCTATTTCTTTGGTCTCTCTGGATAATCTGAGGGTGATTATTTGGTCTTCTGAAATTACCCCTGTTATCAGTGTTCTGGGTGTTCCTATAGCCTTGTTTCCCTTCAAATTTCAATTTCTCCATTTTTGTAGAAAGTGATTTTACCAATTTTGTCAATTCATCCACTTGAGGGTGAGAAGCAGAGGAACCAGAGGTTGAAGCTTCAGGCCTACCTTTTATTTTGTCTCTATCAACCTTACTCCTAAGTTTGCCAACTGCCAATATATTGGACTCTACTTCAAGGGCTGGATCTTGCATATGGGCCAAGGAGGTAGCTCTTCTTTCTCTCAACATGAGGAAAAACTCAGGGTCAAAAAAACTAGCATAGGTGATCTTGGCAGAGGTTTCAGTAGGATTAATCTCAGTGGGAATCTTATTGTACATCTTATTAAATCTCTTTGAGAATTCTAAAATAGATTCACCCTCTTCTCTCTTCAGTGAGCCAAACTCTATAATATAATAAAGAAAATCTTTTTTATCTCCCCAATGTCTTAAGAATGAATCATCTAGGGCCTCAATCCCATCAATACATCCATGAGTCAATCTCTTGAACCATTTTCTAGCCTCACCATCAAGTCTCTATACAAAAACTCTCATCCAGACACCCTCATTTTCAATATTAAGATTGTTTGCATAAATGTAAAAGGCCAAAAGGTGTTCTTATGTAGTTATGTCTTCCTCCCCTATAAACTTGGGCATGTACTTGAGGTAATATCCAACTGGGAGGGAATTCATAGGCTGAGGTAAAACAAGAGAGGCATACCTAGCAGCCACTATGGCATCCATTCTGTTTCTAGGAGGATTAGCACCTGCCATTAGGATGTGAATTGTAGGAGAACCAGGGGGAGATGGAGTTTGGACAGGTGAGACTAGAACTGTGTTTCTAGGGGAGAAGGTAAGCGGTTGAGTGTTGGAGGAGAATAATATGGGGCTCAAATAAAAATAAGTTCCCCCCTCTTTAGATACAACAAATTTGACAAGAGGAGGAGTAGGAAAACCCAAAGTGGGAAAATTTTCTAAGCTTCTGGGTCTAAACCACTTTACAATATATAGGGAAATAGGGGTGTCAAAACTTTCTTCCAAATGAGATATAGAAGGGGAGAATTCAACAGGGAAACTTCCAAAATTCAAACTTCTAGAAACTCCAGTAGATGATATAATAGGAGAGTTAGACGCAACTATTGGAGTTTCAAAAGAAGAAGTTTGTATATTACCAGAATCATCTGGTACAACAGCTGAAATTCCTTCTTGAGAGGCCTTTCCCTTTTTTATAATCTTTTCTGGGTCAGTTCCAGGTGATGCCAGAGGCATCTGTGGAGTAGACCTCGTGTGTCTTCCTTTGGGAGCCACAACTGAAACAGTGGAGTCGCCAGGTGCAAGCTGCAATCTTCAAGTTACTGATTTCTGATGCACCTTAAGAATTAGAATTTATTTGTTGTTATATCTCAAGGAGATGCCTTCAATTCGTTCCTCGGCAATGACACCATGAATTTTAGCACTAAGAGTCACCCTCATATTGTGAGAGGATAAGCCCAGTACCGATCATAATTTTTGGTGGATGTTGGTTTTATGAGTGGAGGTCAAATGGATGAAACTCAGTACAAGCATGATTTTAACACATAAACTAGACAAGAAATGCATAGGTAAGTGAGGTCCTCATTAACTTCAGTCAGTTATTTGAGTTTAAGTGTGAGCAGAAGGAATACTTAGTGAGAGAGGTGAATAAGACTACTATGGGCATCTGGCTTTCAAGCAACTTGGTGAAGAAAAAATTAGGCTCAAGAGAACTCTTGAACTCAAGCTTCAGATACTGAAAAATGTCACAACAACATAATAATCAAGCCTACATTATCATGCAACTACAACGAATCAACTATATCCTCCATGCCCGAGCCTTTCGGCATAAGGGGAAATAAGGTAACAAGGAATATGACTAAAACTGGTCACAACATTACTGTAATCAAACCTACATTACAATAGAATCACAACCCTCGTCTCGATCATCCATTCTCAAGTGTTTCAGCACAGTTTAAACAAAGAGATGAAAGAAGCTAACTTCTATTAATGTGAAAGTCTCAAGTTTGATATATAACCAAAGAACAGTTCTGGCATAAAAAATTACACAGTCGGGATCTCTGCTCAACTAGTTGATGACCATAACAAAATCTTGAACTGATCCATTTATACTCAGATCAATCCATGACTACCAGGAGTGTGATCAAGCCACTACATTCAAGGCCTTTTGTCTGCGCCTTCTTCTGTCAGACCGTGTGTGCATCCTTCTATCAGACGTGAGATCAGATCAGCATGGGCCTACAAGAAAATCCGTCCACTTGGGTACCTTGGGCTGATAGTTCTGTCTCCATAGCCAGACCTTCCATGTCTTCTATTTATGGAGTGAGATGAGGTTTCAACCACCACTTATTTCTTATTAAATTATTTTTCTCAGGATCACAATGAGGCTTAATGCCTAGGGGTCGTCCATGCGCTGCTCTTGGATTGAACACTATATAAGCACGTGATTGCGGGGCCATCAAAGGTGGTTTGGATTCACACTACTTTTGGGCTTGCAATTCACTACTTTTACTATACCATGGTTTTGATTGCGAGATCTCTCAATAATTTTAACGGTCGAGCAAGTTGTGTCCCCGCAATGAAGCGTCGTCGTTGATTTGATTCAAATCCGTGATCTAGGAAACCCTTCTACCTTTAGTGCCACTGCTAAAGTTTCTCCGCCCACCAATTCTAGGATCCATTAAAACCACACATGAAGATGGTGCTAATCTTGGTGATTGAACAAGAGCACCTTCCGGAGTATGATCTCTCGCAGTTGACGGGGCGGCCTGATGTCACTATGTTGACATGTCGCGGATGAAGGGGTGACATGTGTCACTCAAAAATAGGTTGAAGACTGTCCAAAATTGTTTGAAATGAGTGTCATGTGTCATCTCCATATGGATGCCACGTGTCTCTAATAGATGGGTGTCAAGTGTTTTTCGGTGGTTGGAGCTTGGTGGGGAAAGCATGAAGATCTTGTATAACTCCCGGAGTAAAATGGGCCCAGAGTGACATGGCGGCCTAAAATGAATGCTGAAGCTTGGAAACAAACCACGACCATTGATCTGAGGAGGACATGTGACAGGTATCCGTGGACTCTGGGAAAAACCACTTTGGAGAAAAACGAGAGTGGGGAAGATGAAACTCTTGAAGCCCGAAGTCCTGAAGTAAAATATCATCGTTGGAATTGGATGGACACGCGGCAATGATCGGTGGGCTTCAGGAGAAAACACTCCGGAGGAAATCGGGAGTTGAGAAGCTGAAACTCCCAAAACCAGAAATCTTGAAGTAAATTGTGATTGCCCAATGGAGAAGGACGCGTGGCACTTGACCTGCAACTCTAGGGCTTCTTCCTAGCCACTAATCCTCGCACAAATTTGACCTGCCGAAAACACGCGAGCCGTTGATTTGATCATGATCTACGATCTGAGAAAGCCTCAATTTTGTTGCCACATGCCATTCTTGGATGGACACTGGCTCTTGCTGCAAAGATCAACGGCTTACAATCACTTCGGGAGTTCAGGCTTTGGGTCTCCTCGATGCATAGCTCTTACAATCCTCCGAAGTGACGAATTCTGAAGTGGATCTACCTCCACATTTCCTCTAGATTTGGACGGACGAGATTTACTTTGGGAGTTCGGGCTTCAGGATTTTTCTTCAGCTTACTCATGCAATCCTCCGAAGTAAATCTTCTAAAGTGTGATATCCGTCGATGTGTGGGATCTTGATTTGGATGGCTCATATTTACTTCGAGAGTTCGGGCTCCATCTTGTCGAGAATTTTGAAAAACTAACTCCCACAATCCTCTGAAGTGTGAGATCCATAGACCCGTGTCCTTAGCCCTTAATGGCTCAGATTTACTTCAGGACTTCGACTCCTCTGCCTAGTCGTTAATCCTTGCATGACTTTGAAATCCTGCCCGCTCAAGAGCCACTGATATGAACTGCTTATGGGATCTCCACTGTTGAAAATCAAACTTGCTTGTTGGTGATTCAAGCCCAAAATGAACTGCTCTGAATGTTGCACGTTGTCCTCTAGGATGATACTTGCACAAACAAAGGACTTTGTATGACCTGTTGTGAGCTTAATCAATGGTAAACAAGATGACCAGTAATTCAGACAGAAATCACGATATGTGTTCATCCCTTAAAGAAAACAAAAAAACCTAGAGCCCAGGATCGGTCAAGAAAGACACTAAGGAAAACCAGATCATCGATCGGAAAGGGAAATTGACTTTATCAACCAGATGGGGGAAAATCCTAGGAATGGTGTGTGGAAAAGAGAGAGACGGGGCGAGGGTGAAGACTTGGGTATTCACAACAAACACATACGACCCTTGACAACTTTATGTGATAACACACTCCATAAAATATTATTCCACCTATCAAATGCTGGTTTGGCATCTCATATTCAATGAATCTTCATTTCACATAGATTCAATGCATATTTGTATTTATAATACAAACTTATTCAACCCGTACTTTTGCATGGTAAGGGGAAATTGCTAGTTTATTTATTCATTCCATACAGTCCTTCCATGGATTGCATCACTGTGATAACACAACAAGATAACATGTGAATTACTCAAGTAATCTAGATGCAAGTGATTTAGATGACTTAATGAATAGAAAGTAATCCCTTTATATTGCAGATAGGCATTGGTGTTATGGGTCGGGTTAATTCTTAATTGTTAAACCCTTATATCTCCTTTTTCAACAATTTTTTAATGTATGTATCAAAAATTTAAGTTTGTTAAGTGTATTTACCAAAAAATTAGAATTCATGTATACACAAGTGTTTGATGAAATATCTGATCAAATCTAGGTTCATGACTATTAATAAACTAGCATATCTCCATCTTAATCCTTGATCTATTATTTCCTGGGTGAAAGTCAGTTTTTGAGAATGTCATGATTATAAGTTGTCCACACAGAACTCATGGGAATCATCCTTAGGTGGCCAGAACAGGGCCAATAGATCCAATGATGGCATGGACATCATCCTTAGGTGGCTATAATAGGGCCAACAGGGCCAATGATGGAATTTTTGTAGAGAGATTCCTTTGAGAAAAAATGTTCTCCCTATTATTGTCATATATCATTTAGTTTTCTAGTGAGAGGTCACATAGAAATGTTGTCGATTATAGTTTGGAGAATTCCTGAAACCAACTCTAGATCAACCAATCGACCTCCTGAATGCTATAGTGACATCAAGAACAACAATCGGGAAGATACTCTCTATTACCTAGGTAATCGGGTAATATGACTAAGGGTATGGTCGAGCCTCCTTAGTTGGTGCCCTGAGATATTGGGTCGAGTACTATTGTTCGATCCCACAGGTATATCAGAGAACTATAGCACAGGGAAAACCCTTATCTTTAGGAACCCTGAAAACCCTAACCCTTGGGAAAGAAACATAACAGAAAATCCACTGAAAAAAAAACAAGTATAGTGGTCCCACCAACACCCTTATTCGAGACCTATCCCATTGGATTCCTCTCTTCGCTTTGACTCTTACAACTTTGACATTGGTACCTATCATTTTAAGCCTTTTTTTTTTTTTACGTGCTAGCCCTCCTTCTAACGTATCTTTATTTATGATCTATCCCATTGGATTCTTCCCAACATCTTTATTTATGATCTATCCCATTGGATTCCCATTTTCTCCCTTATCGTCGTGGTACCTATCACTTATAATACTTTTTTTTTGGTCCCACCCACCCTTCTTGACACCCTTATTTGACACCTATCCCATTGGATTTTCCTTGTCACCTTGATTGCAATGATATATATCACCTATCCATTTTTTCAATGGACCCACTTTCCACATGGCCAATACTCGCACCCAAGACCTGCAGGCTGAAAAAAGACAGAACAAGGCCCAATTTGAACGTCTCAAGGAACAAGTCCAGACCAAACTTTCCAAAGTTTATGACCAATTTTCCAAAGTTGATGACCAATTTGACCAATTAGAGGGAAAATTTGACACTCTCAATACCACTCTCCACTAGTTGATGAACCGAACCCAGGACCCCCCCCTTCCCTGAACAACCCTCCCAAGTAGATGGTGTTGACTCCTCCCATACTATCGCCTTTCATTCCAACCCCTTTCATCATGACTCCCGTCTTCCCCGAGTTGATGTCGATGAATTTGATGGCTTAGATCCCATGAGTTGGGTCACCCAAATGGAACATTATTTTTCTTTGCATGGCATTACTGATGAGTTGGAAAAAATTCGTTATGTTATTCTCTATTTGAATCTTGAACAGTGACAATGGTGGCAATGGCATAAAAATGCACGCCAAGGGTATGTTTCTTGGACCTAGTTTGTTGAAAATATTTATGAACTCTTTGACAATGACACCCACTATTTAGGTCGTTTTACCGAGTTGAAATAATCTGGCACAGTGGAGGACATTATAACTGCCTTTGAGCACTTGGCTTTCAAAACAGAGGTTCTTGAGGGAATGTTTTATCAGTGGCCTAAAGGATGAAATCCCAACCCAGGTCATCATATCTCGCCCCCAGACTTGGTTGGAAGCTATTAAACGTGCCAAACAATCACAACAAGTTTTTTTCCCAAAAACCAAAAACCCTCTTTTCTTCCTCTCCATCACCCTACCAGTCCTACCCCTCATGCCACCCCTCTCAAGATCAAAACTTCAACTCGGAAATAAATGGTTGAACACCAACTCAAGGTTCTTTTTTATAATGGCGATGACAAATATTTTTTCGGGCACAAGTGCAAGTAACAAAATATTTTTATTGCCATTTTTGAGGATGTTGCTGATGAGGAGGTTGAAATATCCCCTGTGGAAGAGGTACCCCCAAAAGATGATACTACTCCTCCCTGTCCCACTAGAAGTTGAACTGTTTCTTTCACTGCATGCCCTCACTGGATTTTCTACTCCCCAAACCCTCAAGCTAATTGGATACTTTAAGCATAGGAAATTCATAATACTTGTTGATAGTGGAAGCACCCATAACTTTATTCATCACCACATTTCCCAAAAAATCAACTGCTATATCCATGTCGTCAACAATTTTCAAATCATGATTGTCAATGACAGTTCCATGAAATGTTGTGGGCGTTGTGAAAATGTGCACCTACAAATTGGCCAATACCACTTGAAATCTCATATGTTTTCTATCGACATGGGTGGTTGTGACATTGTGCTTGGTGTTGAATGGTTACGCACTTTGGGCCCCATGCTCATGGATTTTAAGGAATTAACCATGCAATTCCAATAGGATGGACAATAGTATAAGTTCCAAGGCATCATAGCAGGTCTCCTGAGTCATCAATTCCCATCGAACGAAAAATCTCCTAAGAAAAGGTCATTCGGGAATTATTTCCCAACTCCATTCCATTCAAGAAATTGAGACACACTTTGTGCATCCTGACCTCCAATCTATTGTTCCTGAGTTTATATTTAAGGCTTCAAAGTATAATGTCAAGGCATTCAGAATTAAAAGATATTTTTTGATATGGAAAGAAGATTAATATTCTTAGGAAAAAGAAACTACGGATGATTCCTAAGTTGTCTTTGCCTAGCTTCCCAACGTTCGCAGATACTTATATATTGTTCAATCGCCGCCCATAAGCGTTCAATCTCATACCTGGTATTGGCGGTCTCTAAGATGGTATTAAACAAGGTCAAAGCAATGTTGGTCTGATCGTTAAGACCAGGCTCAATATTGGGCCGCCTTGTGACAGGTACAGTCATGGAGAAAGGAAACGGTCAAAAGATCTGTTGTTTTTAGTGTTTGCTTTTTGTATTTTCGAATGAATGAGAAAAGCTCTTAAAAATCGAATTAATGGTATAACATCTCAAAGGCCATTTTTCGTATCTGAGTTAAATTTGAAAATAATGAATGTAACGAGAGAAAAACATAAAGCTGTTAAGCAAAGCAAGGAATCAATCACGGAAGAATCTTACTCTGCTACAAAAGAAGAAAATAAATGATGTAACCTTTAATGAAGCATAAAATGTAGTAATCTAACTAACTCACAGGTCTTGTGTTTGCTAATAGAAAACATAGAGGAAAATCTGTAAGCAATCGGATAACTAAATGAAACATATAACCACAGTAGAAGTTGTACTAAATTGCAATCAGACATTCATCAAAGACATATAAATGAAGATACTGGAATATGAAAGAAAGGAAGAGCACATAACTCAAAATTGACGAAATATGGAGTCTCTGGTCTGCACTTGTATTAGTTCTCAAAAAGATAGATTTCTCTATTACAATCGGCAAGAAGCAACCCTTTTTTTGTCTTTTGAAAATATATTTATACAAAAAGTTCTCAACGTTAGGTGGTTGGAATTCTCGTTATCCCTAGATAATAACAGTTACAAAATGAAAACTTGAACCGTTCCACTTAGTCTTCTTTATCTCTTTTTCTTACCAACAGAAATAGGTATGAACATGTTACTTCATTGATTCTTTGAAGTACTCCCCTTTCCTCTCTCAAGACATTCCACACACCTGCTTATAAATTGTGCTACTAGTATAGAAGGTTCTGACACATCTTTTGCTTCAAAAAGATACAACTTCTTTTGTAATTGTGGAAACATGTCTCCTATCCTTTTATCTTTAGAAATCGTTGACTGTAACTGTAAATTTGGCTTTACCGGCCATCTATCTATTTGAGCGAGATCAACCTGCTTTAGCTGTGAAATTTTAGCTTGAGCTGCCTCTAAGTTTTCTTGGATGTCAATTTGATACTTTACAACATTGATTTTTCCTAGTGTTTCAAAATCATCATCCTTTCTGAGGCCTAGTGATTCTTTGCTAAGCAACTGGAAAAGATCCTCACACTCTGCTCTTATTTCCTTGGACATCCTTTTACTCTCGGCTATATTGGCCTCCCATATTTTTAATATTTTATCACCTATGACCTGTTCTGCAACAGTCAATCTGGGAGTTACAGATATTTCTTCTTTAGTCGATAACACGACCGCCTCTTGAAAAGTGATTTGGGCTGTGGTAGCCTCCTTTTCTTTGAAACCGATATTGTCCAATGATTGGTTTACTTCCTGAAAATGATTTTGGATGAACCCTATGTTAGTAAAAAGGCTCTATTGTGCTATTTCTAGTTTCTTTAGCACTTCCAATGCTTGAGTTTGAAACAATGTTATATCCACAACCATTTTCTCAGTGGAACTGACCTTGTCTTGTAATTGCTTCACCAACTCATCTTGTTGGACACCCTGTCTTTCGCTCACTTGCATTTTCTTATGCATCTCATCTAGACTAGTCTTGAGCAGTTGGATTTGTTGTTTGTCTCTAGCTCTAGCCTATTCCAGTCCTTTATTAACTTCTTCTCTGACATTCTTCTCTGTATTCCTTATTTGATTTTGCAACTAAATTATCATCTGATTCCTCTGCTTTAGTATTTCCTTCAGATTATCAACTAAGAATAGGTTAGTTGTTGTAAAATCTCCCAAAGAGTCAGCTACCTCTATAGAAAAATATTCCTCTGCCAAATTTTGTCCATCCAATAATACTCTGTGCTTTTTGACGATTTCCCCTTCTTTCTGGTACATTTCTTTCTTCACCACAACTTTCCTTTTCTTACTAAAAAAGAAATCAGTAGGAGGTATTTCTTCAATAGATATTGGCGTGAGATCTCTTATGAATATTACCTCTGTGTTGGGGATTTCTCTAGTGAATTGTAATGGCGTAACAACCTCAATGGGGTTGCTGATTTATGTGGATAATTGTTTTCTGGCTTCATCTGTAGTTGATTTCTCTGATGAAGACAGTGGTCTATCTTCTCCTTCCTTTATTAGTGTCTCTTCTTGATTCTTGGTTGGGTTATCTAATACTCATGTCGCCTGAGTATCTTCTTTCTGAGTTGAGACCTCAGGTTTGTCTAAGTTTTTCGGGGTTTCTTGTTTGCTAGAGCCTCTAGCTTCTGGCTTTTGGGTCTTTGTTTTTTGAGTAGCCGGAGACTTAGGGTTTTCCCCTTGTAATACTTTCGGGAGGATACTTCTTCAGTGATTTTGGAAATTGTAAAACTCAACCATTTCACTAGGGGGTAGAGCTCGAACTCGGTTCATAACTTCTTGATAATATCTTACCTCTCAGAACATTTCGTCCTGAGGAGACTCCTCAGAACATTTCATCCTGAAGAGACTCCTCATGTTTGTAATTTTTTAGATTACAACTAGCCATATGATTACCCACGACCCTTTGTCGGTCATGTTTATTGAATTCAATATTAACCAGTTTTATCTCTTCTAAGGTTGTGGCCTCCACTTTGGAATGGACGAAATCTAACAAAGAGAATGCACCAATCTGTAAGGGAAAATATGGCCATACATTTTTCTACACTGCTTTAAGTTCTTTGCTAATCTCGCCGAGTGCAGTTTGTTGTGCGACCTCGTGGCACACCAGTCGGTCTGGAAGAAACTTTGGTAGAGCGTAGGGGGGAACTGAACAATCGAAAAGTCTGATATAAGAAAAATGTTCCTCAATGTACCAATCTGCCACCTTATCTAGGTTAGCCACAACTGCATCTGAAATTCTAGGAGGTGAATGACTAAAAATAGCAGTATGCATCGGTACCGCTACCCAATTACAGATTCATAAAAGGAATCCTTCGCCTTATCTTCCCAAAGTTTTGAACGATAAACATGAATTGGTTCTGCATTTTCTGGTGTCCAATTCCAGTCCATCAATGGGAAAGGCGTCATGAAACAGACGGTGTCCATAATATATGCTGACATGAAGAATGAAGTTGGTTTCCCTTTGGATTTCTTTGTCTGGTATTCTGTGATTTCACTATCCAGATTATCCGAGAATATCTTGGCCTAGTCGAAAGAAAATCCTTCTGCCATTTTGTGTATAATGGGTACCCAGGGTAGAAATAAATGGGATGTGTTCTCCTTTCCATAGAGTCTACATATCATCATGGCTATATACACGAATTGTGGTTCTAGCGATGAGATTGAGTATATGTCGTTAGAATCGACTCTGAAATTTTGGGGGCACGAACACCAGTCCTTGATCAAGTCAGAAAGGCTCTTTCCATATTGATCACACTCCTTCTTATTAAAATTCACTAGAAAACTGGCATTATAAACGAAGTTTGATGTTGCAGGCAATTTATACATCACATTTATGTGTTTCGGTCGAAAAGAACCAACAAATACCTTCTGAGAGTTGAATATAGTTCTAGTTGGGATATCCACATGATCCAGTGCCCATCTAATCATGTCAGTGTAGGGTAAAAGCCTCGGCCTTGTTGCTACCTTATGCAGCTCTGCTTGAGCGATAATCTTATATTTGGTAGATAAGTTATCCTTTTCCTTATCGCTTGAATCATCAGGTTAGTTTATCAGTTCGTATTGTATGGTGTTGAATACATGTGTCCAGGTTTTAACTGTTTATAACTCTGGGCGAAGTATCAGAAACGACATCTGTGTTCTGTCCAGAACTTTCGCTAGTTGCTTTAGGAACTTTCTGTGGAGCGATGATATCAAATCTCAGAGAGTTATTACCTGTTACAGAGAATGAGAATGCAGAAAACTAGTTATTTTGCTACGCCAACTCTGTGAAAATAAGAATGTAATTCAGAACTAAAAAATCTTGTTTTCTTTAAACACATAAACCATGCGTATATCTTCACTGACAGTGCGTTTAATTTCTTTAATAAAAATATTTGGGCATTAAAATCGTATCTTATTTGAAATCATTTCCCTAAATCGGATATTAATGCCATTAATGGTCGATACCTTGTGATTTGGGAAAATCATAGAGAAAATTTGAATTTATCCACCTTTCAAAACAACGTAAGATTAACAGGAAAGAAGACTACTTAATGTATTAATAAATCAAGTTTATCTTGTTAATTAATTGTTTATAACATTAATTCATTTCAGGTATTGTGTTCTCAAGAGTTATGATGTGCAAGAAATCCCGAATCGCGAACTTGCGATGGGATTAATTAGATGTTAATCATTTGTTTTAATCTTTTAACTTATTGCAATTAGAAGTTAATCCTTTACCTTTCGTGGAATTAAGTATTTGGACCTCGATAATACTCGACGCGAGAAATCCCAAATCACGAAATTGCGATAGGATTTATTCACTGTTAAACATGTTTTAATTCATAATTAATCGCGATTAGAACCTAAGCCTTCGGGGTTTCGGGTATCGCGACATCGAGGTTTTTTATATGTGAGAAACCCCAACTCACGAAATCACGATGGATTTTAGCATTAATTAATCATTTTTTAACCTTTAATTAACCTCGTTTTAAACATGTTTTAGCACTTCTTGAATTCGCCATAGCGACATCAATAATACTTGATGTCGATCCTTTACATATCGCAAAACTCTGACTCACGAAATTCGAAAGCAATTCTTAATTGATTTGACTTGTTAATAAAAAGGCGGCTCCATGACTTGAAAATATTTTGGACCATTGAATTAATCAGAAGACTTTATCGATGGTAGTATCCAAGTGCACACTTCTCCTTATTAATCACAATGAAAATTTGAAAGTCTAAGGTTTATCTTTTTTAGAAAAAAATATATGTTTCAACATAGGCTCCATCTAGGGACTCGTTTCCTTGTGGGACGAGAAGAATAGTAGACCGAGTGCTTCTATTGGGTAAATGGGGCCATTATTGCAGCTCTAAGAAACACATTCTGAAAGAAGACACACAGAAGGACTTGGAATTTCATTTGTATCTCTGAAAACTTTCAAAACTTAGTCATTAATCTTGAATTCAGGCTCAAAATGCTTCCTTTTCTTAAAACTGATTTTAGAATTGCTTGAGAAAATCAAAACAACCTTAACCGATTTATCAGACTTTGTTCGATTTCATTTGCATGAAGATAAAGTGATTTAAATGTTTTAATCAGGGAATCTTGTGTTAGCTTAGAATGCAGATCTAGCCTAAAAAAGGAAATAGTTTCCAGAGTACGTTATAATACATGTATAACAACCTTATAGATATCACAGATATTGCTTCACTACCAACGAGCCTGTTCAGTACCCCAGTGAAGTTATCTAATCCTATATTGAATTTCCTTTCACCACTTCAATAAGATTTTGCATTTAAATGCCGAGATGAGGGAAATCATTGAATGAATTTCCTTTCATCATCTCTTTGGGACTAGATGGGTGCAATCATTTTATGAATTTCCTTTCACCATCTGTCTTATATTTTAAAACATGAAGTGGGGGAAATCAATTTGTATATAATAAAATATACCATGGATGATATCAATTTATAATTTAGCATTAGAGGTCTGTCAACTCACTTTGATTACTCTGGACTAATCCTCTTCTGACTATCAAAATATCTTCGCTTATCGGGAAGTTATTATGGAGAATTTTATTTTTCGGGGACTTTCCTTGAGCGAATTTAACCATTCTAGGTCTGATAAAAGGATTAACAGAATTAGGATTAACTCAAACATACTTTGTATTTCAGTTAAAGTCAGGAATATCATTAGAATTATTGCCTATTCTCAAGTCGAAAGCTTGTTCTTAAGCTTTAAGAGTTAAAGTGAAGCTCTTTTTCTTCTTTGAAGATCAGAAAGAAAAGTTATTTTTGTGATTTTTTTTTTTTTTTTTACCCTTGACTGTAAATCAGGTGACAATATTAACTCGAATGTAACTTCTGACAATTTCACTAATATCTTCTCGAAAATTTTGACTTGGGTTAACAAAACGAAATTTCATACCTTAGAATTTTTCTATATTTTCTGCTAAGCAAACTATTAGTTTATCACCTGTTTTGAGAGAGATTCAATGTGATTATTGATTCCTGGTAGAGATTATCACCCTGTTATCAACCCGTATCCTGCAATGAGATG
>SNQJ01S0050023.1:52401-62953 GCA_010110895.2 Picea sitchensis | reverse complement strand
AATTCAAGTATGTTGTGACTATTATTCTCCCTGTATTCGATCATTTGTTTGGTTGAAAATCCTACCTGAAGATTTGTATGTTGAACTTATTTGTTTTATTACGGTAAATTGGAAGGGACATCCAAGCTCGCTGCAAAATGTTCCTTTGTGGAAGTACATAACTTCTTCCAGCAACATAGGTCTGGAAAGTGTATCAAATGTTGTAGATCGCATCAGAATATATCTTTCGTCGTAGGGGTGGAAGACATGGCGGCCCACGAAAAGGTCTGGAATGCTCGGAAGTGACGCAAAATATTACTCCATGCTCGAATACAATCTGAAGGAAACTATAAAATTGGATACCAATGAACATGAGAAACTGTATGCGCGTTTAAATCAACATTCTAAAATTACAGAACAGTTTATGCCAAAGTTGTAACAGAATTGAAAGACAACCAGTTTCTATGTCAAATAGTGTTGAGCAACCTCTGGATGCAGTAACAGACTCGACATACAATAAAATTTTGATCACTACTAATACTAATGTCAACTGTAATAATTCGTGATCCCAGGTTCCAGGTAGTTTCACCTCCATCCATCCACATAGGCGGTGACCCCAAGCTCCAGATAGCTTCGGCTTCGGACATTAACATTGGTTGTGGCAATGGGAACAGTGCTACTGACTGCAGTGCGACAATGCGGTGAACAAGCAGGGTTTTCATTGTCAAAGAACTTAAACTGCAAGATTGTCAGACCTACAAAGAACATTGTCTTTAGTGTTGCTTTCTCACGAAATCTACAATGTTGCTTTGAGTCCATAAATCTTTGGACGTTGGGTGTCCTGTGCGATAATGACCTTGACATTAGGTACATGTGAGACATCTATTATTTGACATTGCAGCGTTAATGCAATTGAAATAGTGGACAACGACTCAAGTGCATTGGCCCAAACAATATTAATTTTGTGATTAATTAACATCCTTGAAGGACGTGAATCCAAAACAACGCCTAAAACTTTTCGAAAATCCGTATGTTAAAAAAATGCATTGTTCTTTATTTAAAAAAATAAGAAATTGTATGGTTTGACCATTTTTTTTTTCAAATATCGCATCAACTGCAACAGAAGAAATGCATTTTCCTTATCCAAAGCAAGGGAAATAGCAGGAAGATTGACATTAGGTGGAAACAGATCTGGAAACACACCACTACATTAAGGTATCTTCTAAAGAATGAAATAAAATGATTACATAAAGGTGGTAGTAAAAGGTGATTTTTCAGAAACCAAATCATTACCTGAACACGCGAAACTTCTTGCAGAAGGTGATAGTATAAAGTAATCCTCAGAAAGTGTTGCAAAGTCCATAATCCATAATTCCTTCCCATTAACTTTTCCCAGTTACATGTCGATGCATGGATTAGAAAGTTTTGAGACCGTCGTTCCCTAGTTATATAGTCGCCTTCAAGTAGGAAGGGAATATTTGTGTAAATAGACGCAAGCCCATCGACCCAGATGCAATCATATCTGTAGGAGTAGTAAAATAAAAAATGTGCAGTAGCGATAGAAAGTTGATTGTATGTGGAGTCTGTAACTACATCCAGAGGACAGTGAAAAAATTTTGACAAAGAATATGGCTTTCTGTCAAGTCTTTTACCACACCCAAAAGTAGCTCAACAAACTTTGATATAGAAACTTCTGTAATTTTAGTATGTCGTTTTAACGACCCATACAGTTTCTCTTACTCGCGACGATCCAAATATATAATTTCCTTGTGAGTACATTCGCGAGTGGAGTAATATTTCGCGTCATTTCCAAATATTACAGACCATTTTGCAAGTCACGTTAAGTGTGACTCCTCTGACGGAAGACAAATTCTTGTGTGCTCTGCAGAATTTGATACACTTGCCAAATCTGTGTTGTTGGAAGAAACTATATACTTTAACGAAGGAGAATTTTGCAGGTGACCTGAAAATCCCTTCCAAATACCAGCAAGAAGACAAAGAAGATCAACAAACAAATCTCCAAGTAGGCCTTTCAACCAACCAAAGCATTAAATACAGGGAGAACACCAATCAAAAGATACTTGTTTTTTTTTTTTTTCCTATCTGAGGTTTTGTTGGCTAACAAAGTTTTTTTTTGGCTCAAAGCTCACGTCACATAAAACCATTCTCTCATATTTCAATTGGGCCTCAATGGAATCTCTAAGTTGTCTTACATGCCCATGACCAGGAACATTAGAACGAAGGCACCCTAAATCCCAACTCTTTGATGATAGAGAGAAATGGGAATAAGTATTTAAAATCAACGTTGGAGGATAACAGTATAATCTTCTGTATATTTTGGTTTAATTCGTCTTAATGGAAGATGCCCTCAATATTTCCACTTATTAATGCCAATATTTTTGAATATGTGCGTTGAATAGTGACTAATAGCATGTAATAACATTCCCATATCCAAGCAATTCTCAAATATGACAACCTATAACATATGCACAGTATTAAAGAGGGACATGACGTCAAGACCTATGTGGATGACACGTTCATGGATGGCAGCGTGGTAGTACAATATTGCATTGTTACTATGATGATGCCTTTAAAAAACTAAAATAGCCAATATTTATTTTTGCAAATTCAAAATGCCAATATTTTCACTTATTAATGCCAATCTATTCAAATATGTGTGTTGAATAATGACTAATAGCACGTAATAACATTCCCATATCCAAGCAAATTCTCAAATATGACAACCTGTAACATATGCACAATATTAAAGATGGACATGATGTCAAGACCTCTGTGGATGGCAGCGTGGTAGTACAGTATTTCACTGTTATTATGATGATGCCCTTAAAAAACTAAAATAGCCAAAAAAAAATTGCAAATTCAAAATGCAATAAAAAAAAATTATCAGATCCCGTAATATTCGTTTGTTTATGCATTTTAATGGGAGAAGTCCTCGAGATTTCCTCTTATTAAATCCAATCTTTTCGAACCTGTCTAGTCGGTTTTCACTTTTAAAAGAATAATTAATGTGCATTGGGAAGGGCGGAAGGTGATGGGGATGGAGGGGAGCGACAAAATGCTTTTAAACTTTTCTGAACCCGGGAACGCGTGAACCTGCGAAAAATTGAAGAGTCAACTAAGTATGGAAAGGCAGGTCGGACAGACAGACTCGTTGTAGGTAGAGGCAGGGTTGCGAGTTCGAGGAGTCCGGGGTCGAATTGTAGAGCACAAAAGTTCTGGGTGCAACATGTATACCCCGAACATGAGTTATCATACTTCAATAACACCTATCCGCGAACTCGCGTTCATAAAATTGGATAAGTATGCAAATGAACGATGGCCAGTCGGACTCATGATGTGAAGATATAGATGGAGATGATGATTTGTCAATTCGCCACACCGGGAACCCGCGAGCACAAAAACATGACAAAGTATAGAACCAGAAACGCATAATAGAGGGTAAGAACAAAAGGGGAAAACGAGCAAGTTTAGAATAAATTGGATAAATATGAAAACAAACGGTGGTTGACCGGAATCGTGATGTGAAGATATAGATGGAGATGACGCTTTGTCAATTTTCCACCTCGGGAACCTGCGACTACAGAAACGTGGCAAAGTATAGAACCAGAAACGTGAACAAAAGGTAAAAACGAGAAAGTTTACAAGAGGAAAAAGAAAGGGAGAGAAGAAATTTATCATTCAGACAACAACACTTACTCTAATAACTATGAATCCATACAAAGACATTAACCATGGGAAAAACATTGTCATCTATGAAATATAGTTGGAGCCTAACAAGCACTGGTTGAAGCCGTAAGAGATGCAATTTACATCGATTGCAAAATTTTGCATATTATTTTATCTTAATAGTATTTTTTGGGGAGCCAACTGCAAAACAATGTAAGAATAGATCCAATTGCAGATGCAGCACCCCAACATCGCAAAGCTTAAGCAAACGAGAGAAAGCAGCAAATAAAAACCCAGTTAAGAAGCACCAAAAGGCCCAACTGCAGCCGCAGGACCTGAGCCCTGCAAAGTTGAATCAAACAACAATAAGCAACATCCGGGGAACAAAGAAGAAAACACCAACCAGTCAACCAGGAATGTCGGTGAAGAACAATATTGGCTAAATTCACTGCACGCAAGATTGTATCAAAAAATTCAGAGGAAAATGTATTGCAACACATCTGTTAACCAAATAGTTCAGGTTGTGAGACCTATCAGGTAAAATTCAAAGCTGGCAGGACCGTTCAAAGGCCAATGTTCGACACAGAACCTACCTCCATCACAGAAACAATGACGCATCGCAAAAGGAAACCGTATTACAAAGATGTTCTGCAAGAGGATTTCAACTCAGACATCCCCGGTAATCAAATTTCCCACCTACAAACTGCAAATATCAAGCAAAACTAAACACGGCACCCAAACCTGTCCATCAATGGGGAACGACATAAGGGAAGTTCCAATCACGGTTGCAGAACCCCAAGCGTGCAAACTGTAACAAGACCAATAGGCAAACAAGAACAACAACAACAGACAAATAAGAAATCAGTGAACATACAAGAAGCAAGCATGAACCAGTGAACCAACATTGTCACTGAAGAACAATATTGTCCACATTGACTGCAGAGAACATTGCATATAAAAAAAACGGAAGAAAATGTATTGTAACAGACCTGCTACGTAAACATTTAAGGTTGTGAAGCATGTTATGTAAACATTTAAGTCTGTCACAACTGCTCTGTAAACATTTAAGAAAGATTGCAGCGTGGCAGGTCTCTTACGTACAAAAAAAACATTGATTATATAATTTTATAACAATAATAATAATAATAAATAGTAACAATAGTTCGAACAGAAGAACCTATGTAAGTAAAAAAAAATTATTCAAAAGACAAACTAATATGAAGTCAACTTATAAATAAAAAACTGACTATCTATCTTCAAAACTTTGGATATCCAAACATTTCAAGAAAAAAAACAGGGAACTAATAACAACTCAGAAAGATCGTATATGATCAAAAACTTTGGATATGGTAACATATAAAACATTGGGAATAGTGAAGCCATCAATAAGACCTCCAATCTGTTATCCAATCAGATCATGACATATATGGTATTTTTTTATTATATAAAAATCTATGTTTTTAGTTCCCTAGCTCCAACAATAGATATTATGCAAATATTTGTGGTCAAAGGACAAACTGATATGAAGTCAACGAATTATCGATCGCTATAGTCCCTCTACGTCTTTGGCAGGGACTAATAAGACTCCTGATCCAGCTCAAACTAAGATCTAGTTAGGGGACACTCGATAAATGAGAAATTGGGGAACTAAGGGAAAACTAAGAACAAAAATAGGAACACATTGGGGAATGTGAGGGAAAATGCCTAAATAAATAAAATAAAAAGGGAAATAACATGTGCAACTTGGGGAGACTGTGACACATGTAGTAGGTGAATAATCCTCTAAAATAATTATTAAAAATTAAATAATTGTGCATGAAGACGTGTCAATGGAAAATTATCTAATCAACTCGAATCTAGTCAACTTGCAAAGGTAATGTCAAGAGTCTCCTTTTTCTCTTGATAAGGTTTCGATGTAATCGAAAATTTTCAATTATTGTTATCAGTTAACAATTGGAGTCATGCCTTTGTATCTATATTGGATTTATAATTTTGAAAGTGGAGGTTAAGGCCAATAGCCAACACAATCGGCAAGAAAACAAAATAATTGGAACAAGTAATTTCATTTAATTTTTATATCAATGAATTACACATATTATACTAATAGTTATCAAATCGAAATGTCACTGGTATATATTATTAACTATCCCTTGAACCGCATGTATATTTTACTTAATCTTTTAATTTGAGTCGATTGATTATAATATTCTTTTATTATGAGGATACAACTTATCCTCATATGGTTTAATAATTTTAGAATTCAAATTAAGAAATATGACTATTGACGGAATTATTTAATCGTTTAAAAGAGTTAAAGTTTTTGCTATTACATTTAAGAGGTTCATTAATGTTTTTAACATTAAATAAAAATACATAACACTTCAACTTTATTTAGTTCTTGAGAATGGAAACTTGAAATACCCGTGGAAGGTTTGGAAAGTAGCTGCAATAACCTTAGACTTGTATTTAAGTCCCACAAAAAATATGTAGACTCTTAAATTATATTGATAGTGAAAGGCAATAATTATGTTTTACAACGATATAAGTAATATTGATGAAAGGATTACAAGACGCTAATAATCTAGATATATATGAAATTGATATTCTTGATTAATGGAACTTTGTAAAAATAGAATGGATGTGTAAATGGCAAATACAAGATGGAACCGATGTTATCTTAGGATATGGGTCATCAATAATATGGGTATATATTATTAGATAGATGTTTTTTTATTAAATACATATTTAATATGAAGAAGTGTAGAGAAGGTTAAGTGATATAACTTTGATGATTATTGATTTGAGTTCCTAGTAATATAGTAATAGATATAACTTTAACCATTTCTTAAATTTCTTAATTTGAAGTTTTAAAAGTGGTAATAGTAGCTTTTCGACTATTAAATTGTAATGAGTGGAAATACCTTATATATTGCAAGGAAAGGATGAATATTATGATTTTAACATACAAGAAAGTGAAGTAACATATATTGTGTGGTGAGATCTTGTGCCTATTAAAATTCTACTTTTGGTGTAAACTAGTTAAAAAAAAAATTATGCTTGATTATCAGTTTTTAATATACATATTTCTTATCTCCTTTACCACTTAGTTGATTACAGAAGGGATAAACACTCCCCTCACTTTAGTGATGATGAAATCACCACATGGGGGGAATCGCAGGTGACCCTAGGGGGATTGAGATGGAAAGTGATAATATATGAAAGGTCCCCTTATAGTTCAAGGTCAAATGTGGAGAGGAAGCTTGGGAAAGAGTCTTGTGAGTGGGTAATTGGTTGCCAAAAATGATGTACTTGCAAAACAATGTTAGCCCTACTCAGAACAAGACAATATATAGTAATAGATGCTTAAAAACCAAGAGGGATTCAGCAAGAGACCTTGTTGTCCCAAATTGCAGCAGTACGAAAATATATATATCAGAAATAAATGATAATAATAACTGCAAATTTGACCACCAAGAATCAAGTACAAGATATTGGAAATAAAGTTAGCAATGACTAGTTAAACTTCCAATGATTAAAGCAAGATTTTGATGGTGATTGGGGGGTTGTTATGTAGTGTTATAAACAATTCATATAACATCCTAATTTCTATAGCAATCAATTGCTACAGAAACAAATTCTAGCCACCAAAATCATCAAACAATCCACCCAAAAGATAGCTAATGACTAGTAGATTAATTATGGCAACTTGCAAGTAAATTTTAGTGGTAGAATATTGAGTAAACAATGAGATTTAGATTATTTTGTTGCAGCCCTATTGGTTGTATAATAAATTTATAAGAGAAATAAGAATTACTTGGCCAATCAAGACATCCCTAGAGAACAAGAAAGCCTATATCATGTAAAATCAAATCCAACTAAAACAATTGCAATATCTCACAATTTCACATATACCAATGCATGAATATACAATCTCCAATGCAAGTATATTAGTTCCTTATCAATTGGGTTAATGGAGTCTCTTGTGTATGATATAGGGTTTATTACTTCTCTAGGGGTGTAAGCATTTTTACTCCTTGTAGCAACCTTTGCAAAATAGATTTTTCAATGAAAAATAGATGGATCTTGATGGAGGGTGTATGCCCTTATACTCCTCCAAGGATCTAGACAATTTAACCTTGAAACAAGAAGAAACAACACAATATGCAAAAATTCCTTACCAATTCCAAGAGATAGCATGAAAAACCCTTATTTATCAAGAATATTCCATCATAATTGCAAAGAGACAAGCATCAAGAGATGGCGCCTAGCTTCTTCCTCCAATAGAAAAGTAAAAGAATACACAAAGCATCAAGAGAGAGATAGAGTGAATTTCCTAAGTAGGGAAAAAATTTCAGCCAATATGTAATTCTCAAGTGACAGTTATGATAAAATGAAATCCAGACCTGGGGATTTTCCAGGGGCAAGGCTCATAACAGCTTCTTCAACCTCAAGGAGGGAAATAGGCCACATCTAACAGTCATTATGTTCAACAGATATAAGTTTTTGGAAGTTTCTTGTAATGGAAAGAATAGCTTAAGATATATCAGGAATGGGTTCAAATAAGAGGGTGTTAAAATAATTGGTAATTGCTCAATATCATTATGGGAAGTTAGCTTGTTACCTTGAGTCGTATTGATCTAAGTGATGCGGTTGGATTGCCTTTTCTGGACCATGGAGTGATGGAAAAACTTTCAATTTTGCTCCCCTTTTTCATCCATTATGTTGATATTATGGTAGTTGTGGGAGGTATTAACCTCCATGTGTAACTTTTGGCTAGAATAGAATATTCCAGAAGCAAGAGAAATCCTAAACAGATGTGTAAAATACCTAGAAGACAAGTCAGATCAGCAAATTAAATTATATTAAAGTATTACCCTCTAGAAAGAGAAGTCGGCCTAGACAGGTGACAAAGAGCACTATAAATAGGAGGTGATTGAGCTCATTTGTACTCGCTCTCTCAAGTATAGTGCAAGTCTAGAGCTGTAGTTGCAAGAAAAGAAGGGGCATCTTCTGGGGTGATTCTTGGTCTCTCTCTCTAGCACTATCTAGCCTAAGATATCCGCCCTAGCTTCTAGTATCTCTTGGTGGTATTCTTGGTGACATTCTTGGTGGTATTTTGATATTCTTGGTGGCGTTATTGGTGATAGCCTAAGAAGTGAAACTACAACTGCTACAGTTGAGTATTGTTCTTGTTTTTGTGGTTGTGGACACTCTCTCTCTTGTGCTCTACCCTTGGAGAAGGTGCCCTCTCCTTGTCTTGTGATGTTGTTGCAGTTGGATGGTGTTTCTTGTTTCCATCTCGTGGTACTGTTGCAGCTAGGGTTTATTTGTTGGTTCTAGTGTGGCTTTCTGAAATCATTCTATCTAGCAAAGGTTAAGGTGCTCGGGGGTGGTTATATGTCTATTGTTGGGTGACAATATTGTGATATTGTCTATGGTTAAACGAGCACATCAAAATATTATAATAGTTCATGGACCCACACTACGTTCAGAACAGTCTAACCACTAGAAGGTAGATCGACAATTCTTTGTTAATCTCGTTATAGCACCAGTTGTAGTTGCAACTAGGGTTTCTGATTTTGCAGCTGCAACAAACCCTAACTTAAATTCTTGGGAACTTTCAGTGAAACGTTGGACCTACTTTTTGGTTATTCTAGTGTACCCTATCCTAGCACACCCTATGTTTCCCTCAGCGAGCAAAAACATCAAGTTTGAGTTCTTGGTCAAAGCAAAGTCGAAGGTTGATTGGTCAAAGTCAAAGGTTGACTTTTGGTCAAAATTGATTTTGTGGTCAAAGTTGAAATTTCAGAGTTTCTAGCTTGTTCTAATCATTGAACCTTTTTTATTCAGTTTTTAACCTCTTATTGTCAAGATCGTGTCTACTTTCATATTAGAAGACAAGTTGAATGATGCTACAAATTTCAAAGGTATGCACTTGTATATGCTTTTCAACTTATATCATCCAGCAAAGCATGAGTGTTTTTGCAAGGGATGTACAAGAGACCTTGTCCAAACAGTGATCTTGGATTCATTACATTCATAGGAACAAGCGCACCCTCCCTAGCAGTTGAGGCTCCAGGTTCCAGGTTTGATTGATCAAATTGTTAAGTTTCAATTTGCACATATCAAGTTTGATAGTTTCTACAGTACAAGTAAACACTATAGTTGCGACAACAATATTTGAAAGGTTATATTACTGCTAGGTATACTTGGTTGCATGTAAGAACTATTGATATAGATNCAAATTGTTAAGTTTCAATTTGCACATATCAAGTTTGATAGTTTCTACAGTACAAGTAAACACTATAGTTGCGACAACAATATTTGAAAGGTTATATTACTGCTAGGTATACTTGGTTGCATGTAAGAACTATTGATATAGATCTTTATTTCACTTGTTTTCAAAATGAACTAGCATCTCCTCTAGGAGATATTTCTTGTTTTTCTCTCGGGCAGGTCACCTTGGTAATTCTATGATGACTACCATCCTTGTTACCATAGATATATTCTTATGAAAATGCTATTGGAAATAATTTTTCTCTTGTTGTTCTTGTTCTAGGAAGCTCACAAACGATAGCTATGAGAAGGAGCTATAGTGACAGTTGCAAACATGGAGCAAATGACTCCATCAAGTGGTGAGGCAAGTGATCTCACCAAGTGCCAGTTCTATAGGAAGCGTGGAAAGCAAAAGGATTTTTTGGACATTGTTCACTCATATACAAAGGATGAAGTATTTAGCAAGTTACAAGAATTCAAAGTTGAAGTGGAAAACTTGACAAACAAGAAAATCAAGATCTAATAATGGAGGAGAATACACCTCCAAGGAGCTCATTTCCTTTTGTAAAGAAGTTGGGATTAGGAGGGAGCTCACTACTCCCTACAATCC
>SNQJ01S0050023.1:23336-45788 GCA_010110895.2 Picea sitchensis | reverse complement strand
TTTCTAGATGGTTTTGGGGTTGAAAAGCTTCACCATCAAAAATCCCTAATTTTCATGTAGGGTAACAGTGACGTTTTTCACTTGTGAAAGATGCTTCCTTCAGCTTGGCTCTGATACCATGTTAATGTTTAAGCCATTATTATAGATGTTTTCATTTCATTAGATAACAATAGCATAATCCAAGGTCACTGAGAAATACACAATCACAATAGACACAGCATTTATCCTGGGAAACCCTCTAGGGGAAGAAAACCCAACAAAACTTCCTTAATGTAGATAGCCAATACAATGCCAAGAGATCTCTTAAACTAATACAGAAATTCCTCTCCCATATATGTGCCACTCTCTCTCTCCTTCTTCTCCAGCAGCAAATATGAAACTTGTCTCTCAATGAGCAAGTGAGTTGTGTGTCTAAGTGAGGCGCTAGCCTCTTTATTTATACAAGTTTGGCACGTGTGAAGTGTCTCTTCACTGACAGGGCCGATTTCTCAAACTAGGTGGGTAAATCCACCATTATTATATTTCTGGGCCTCTTTAATATCTATTGGGGCCGACTTCTTATTCTGCCTATTACAATTGTATTTTGACCAATCCACAAAAGGGGATTTGGTCCTATTACAATAACCGACATGATCAATCCACAATGGAGATTGATCCTATGAATAATATCTCAATAATAATAAGAATACACTTTGCAGTTACATTATTTCAACACTATCTACCCTAAGATATGTGTCGTACCTTCTAGTATCTCTTGGTGGTATTCTTGGTGGTATTATGATATTCTTGGTGGTGTTCTTGGTGATATCCTAAGAAGTGTAACTGCAACTGTTGCAGTTGAGTATTGTTCTTTTTTTTGTGGTTGTGGAGACTCTCTCTCTTGTGTGCTACCCTTGGAGAAGGTGCACTCTCCTTGTCTTGCGATGTTGTTGAAGTTGGATGGTGTTTTCCAGTTCCATCTCGTGCTACTGTTGCAACTAGGGTTTATCTGTTGGTTCTAGTGTGGGTTTTCGTAATCATTCTATCTAGTAAAGGTTAAGGTGCTCGAGGTGGCTGCATGCCTATGGTTGGGTGAAAATATTGTGATATTGTCTCTAGTTAAATAAGCACGTTGAAATATTCTAACACATTCAACTATGGATTTTTGTCTCCAAAGGATTTCCTCTTGACATATGTACTCTTCTAGTTGGTTGGATATCTACTTGTCCTAGTTGATGGAATCATCAGTCCATCCATGGTTGATGCCCTGCTTCTGAAGTTCTTCCATCTAAGACCCCATCCTTTTCCCCTCTTGAAAAATATTGTCGAATACCTGTTTATTCCAGATTTTGATATGATTTTTTAATGCCTTTAGATGTTGTTGGAAGTGATACATAAGAGTGCCATGGGCTGTATCATCCTCCTTCCACCATTTCTGAATATTTTCTTGAAAGTTTGGGTGAGAGAGCCATAATTTCTCAAACCAAAACGGCATTTTACAAGGGATCGCTTGTACTTCCAAGGTAATACTAGCCTCCATATGATATCAGGAGAGCATTAGTGACTCGAAGACACAGTACCTTCCATGTTTGCAAGCACTATGTTGATTTCCCCCACGCTTGTTGTTTCAAGTGAACATTGCATTGTTAATATTGATATCAATGAGCTTGTTGTCTTTCATGAAGGACTGAAAGGAGTCATTGTCCCCTTCCAGTCTACGGATTCCACCTTTTTTTTCCTCTAGTGAAGATATCGTGTTGAAATCTCAACCCATAATCCAAAAATTAGATCCAATAATTTCCTCTAAACCCTAAAGCAACTTGAGGAAGACGATTTTATCATTTATATGATGAGGTCCATACAAATTGGTAACAAATCCAAACATCTAAGCTCAATTGGTTTGAAGCGAGTTGTAAGACTTTGTGGTGTGGCAAAGAAATTGTCAAGGATAATCATGGTAGGGTTCCTTAGAATGCAAATCCCTCCAGCATCTCCCTTGGCATCCAAAGCAATAGAAATCCCTTCCTTCCAATGTTTCCTCGCAATGCTATCTAGAGAAGAACTGGAGCACTTAATTTCTTGAAGGAGGAAAATATATGGGCATTCATTAAGTACCTTGTTTTGCAAGAGTCGTTGCTTGCTCTTGTTGTTTAGGCCTCTGATATTCCAAGAGATAACTTTCATTGATAACTTGGGTTGGAGGAGGGTTGGTACAAATCCATAATCAACGCATTATGCCCAGAGTTAACCAGAATATCTTTGATTTCCTTAAGAAGCTAAAGATTAGACTTGTGACCTCTACGCTTGTCATCCTTGGGGGATTTCTTGGGCATCTTTGGCTTGTTGGTTCGGACCCCTAGGTTCGTGGATGAACTCAACTAAAGATGGGGTCTAGAATATTTGTTGGTGTTTCTACACAGATATTTTCAAACGTGTTGGAAATGCTCACTCAAGATGGATTTGATATCTTGGCGTTGGCACGCATCCACGATACCTTGAATCTTGATCCCTTCCAAATCCATGTCTTTTGGATCGGGATCAGTGTCTTTCTCATTCTCCTGATGCATGGGCACATATTATAGAGGGGGAATGTCCAAAGGAACTTTTAAGGTTTTGGGCCATTTAGGATCTTCTGGGGTGTGGAGTGAGGCATCTGATTTTATAGATTTGGATCCATGAAGGGAGGACTCAGAGGAGGGCTCTGGGACCGTATTTTTAGGCGATGAACTAAGGATCTCATTGTTATTTTTCGTAGATGGGGTTTTGGCTAGACCATAAGGGGAGAGTTTGTGACCAATTCTTCTCCGAGTTATGATTTTGGTAAAGCCATCTTCATCCTTCAGTAGATATATCTTTGGGGGTTTGGGGAGATTGAGAAGTGGACAATCTCTATAGATATGGCCATTTTCATGACAACGATCGCATCGAAATGGAATGTATTCATAATCCAGAGTTTGGATCCATTATGAGTCCTGATAAGAGAGACAAATGGAGTCTAGGACAGGAACCGAGACGTTCATATATATGCAAATTCTGGCATGTGTTGTATATATGCCCTTCTTAGTGACTTTAGCCGATTTAACATAAGTGCCAAGGGTGTTTCTGATTCCAGCCAGAATTTCTTCATCCCAAAATTCCTAAGGGAGAGAATAGAGGTGTATCCAAACTAGGGCATAGGTGAAGTCTTCCTTGTTGGGGTCAAATTTCTCCATCCAATATCACAAGTGTAACCCTGTCATTCTAAAGAAATATGATCCATTCTCAAAGATATGTTTTTGATCTCGCAGACTGTGAAATATGGTAGTAAAAAATCCTTTGGAACCCAGCTCGAGATTAAATCTTCCCTGGGGTTTCCAACGAGTATTGATCTAAGCGACCAGATCCTCCTCCGTGGGCCACATTCCAAGGAATTTTCCTATAACTGCATGATCTTGCATATATTGGACATAACTACTTACACTTTCACAATGGATTTCATACATGGGTATATTTTGCGCCTTTGGTATACATAGGCTTGGTTTCCATTTTGGTCCTTCCTCCACGACCGGGGTCTGATCTACCATCGGGATGTCTTATGTCGCATTGGATTTGTCCCCCCCTTGAGAAGAGATACTAGATCCTAGGGGAGCTTCATGGTTTCCAGGATGCGGGTTTCGCCCAACAGCTATCAGAACATTCTTGAAGGAAGGGGGATTCGACCCCCCCGCGTGTCATACCATGGGCATCATTAGTGTTGATATTATGGTAGATGCAGGAGGTATTAACCTCCACGTGTAACCTTTGACAAGACTAGAATATTCTGAGAAGCAAGAGAAACCCTAAAGCTTTGGATAATAACCCTAGAAGACAAGTCGGCTTAACAAAATAAACTAATATTGAGTTATTATCCCCCGGGAAGAGAATTCAGCCCAGTCAGTTAATATGGATCAATATAAATAAAGGGAGCTAGATCTCATTTGTCACTTACTCACTCACGACTGCATAAGGACAAGAAGTGTGCATGAGTGAAGGAGAACTGCAACTATTGCAGTAGTGATCTTGTCTTGGGTTATTGGTTTGGAATTTCTACTTGGTCTTTGGTTATCCTTGCTTGGTGCACTAGCCTTGGTTGGCTATTGGTCTGCTATCAGAATTATTTTGTCTATCAAGGTTAAGGTGCTCAGGGGTGGCCTTTGTGTCTATGATTGGGTGACAATATTGTTATATTGTCTATGGTGAAACGAGCACACCCATTTTTCTAACAAGTTATGGGCCCACACCTCCTTTAGTTAGTCTAACCACTGGAAGGAAGCCAAGCCATAAGATTATCAAGCTCGTTGAAGAACTGTCGCTAGGGTTTCTAGCAGGCACAATTACTAAAGCATTATCGCTAGGGTTACTAGCAGGTGCAACTGCAAACCCTAAAACCTCTTGCCCAGCACCTTATCATGGAACAGTTTACTCAAGGAGAGGATATTCTAGTGCACCTTAGTCCAGCGCACCTATTGGCACTCTCACAAGGCAAAAACGTCAAGGTTAAAATTTTGGGTCAAATTCAACGTTTGACATCATTGATATCAGATGATATGATTGTTGTAGAGATTGTATGTCTCTAGACAGTAGTTGTATGCTACTGTGGTGGATGTGATCCACTGGTAGTGATTGTGTGGTTAGTAGAAGTCTGCGACTGAGAATGGTTGTGTACCACTGGATAGTAATTGTATACTACTATGAATAGACACAGTTGTGTTCTATTGGATGGCATTGTTTTGATTGCCATGGAGACTATCTAGTTGGATAGTGATGATGGTGCTTATGATTTGATCATGAGATAGTATGTGTGGCTATGATGATGCTATCGGTTGAATGGTATGTTTGTGCTCAAGACCGTTTCCTTTAATACCTCCCTAGCTAGGAGGGAGTGTTGATATTATGGTAGTTGCGGGAGGTATTAACCTCCACGTGTAGCCTTTGACGAGACTAGAATATTCCGGGAAGCAAGAAAAACCCTAAAGCTTTGGATAATAACCCTAGAACAAAGTCGACTTAATAGAATAAATTAATATTGAGGTATTAGCCCCCGGGAAGAGAAGTCGGCCCAATCAGTTAAGATGGAGAAGTATAAATAAAGGGAGCTAGATCGCATTTGTCGCTTACTCACTCACAACTGCATAAGGACAAGAAGTGTCCATGAGTGAAGGAGAACTGCAATTGTTGCAGTATTGATCTTGTCTTGGGTTATGTTGAGTTTTAACTAAGCTAGGCTCAAGCATGAAGTTCATTCCATTTTTAGTATCTTACTTGAACCATAGACATTTGCAGTTTCACCATTAAAAATTTGTTGCAGCAACCAAGATCACAAGAAGAAAACACCATGCACAAGTGTTGAAATAATGTAACTGCAAAGTGTATTCTTATTATTATTTGATATATTATTCATTGGATCAATCCCTATTGTGGATTGATCATGTAGGCTATTGTAAAAGGACCAAATCCCCTTTTATGGATTGGTCATAATATAATTGTAATAGGCAAAAGAAGAAGTCGGCCCCAGAATATATCAAAGAGGCCTCGAAATATAATAAAGGTGGTTATAACCACCTAGGAGAAGAAGTCGGCCCTGCCAGTGAAAGGACACTCCCACACGTGTCAGTCTTGTATAAATAAGCAGGCTAGCGCCTCACTTAGAAACACACTCACTTGTTCATTGAGAGACAAGTTTCGGAGCTACAGTTGGAGAAGAGAGAGAGAGAGAGAGAGAGACGCATCTTTGGGAGAGGACTTTTTGTACTTGTTTGAGTTATCTCTTGGCATTGTATTGGCTATCTATAATAAGAAACTTTCACTGGGTTTTATGCCCCATGAGGGTTTCCCAGGATAAATGATGTGTCTCTTGTGATTGTGTATTTCTGAATGATTATATCTTATGTTATTGTTATCTATTGAATTGCAAAGAACTATAATAATGGCTTAAACATTAACAACAAGTACACAAGAAGTATCATGGGAAACCCTTCTCAACAAGGGAAGAAAACCCAGCCAATCCTTTGCTATATTCTTCAAGAGAAAGACCTCCACCACCATAAAACCAAGCACACAAAAGGGTGCTCACAAACCCTAGAACACTAGAACACTAGCGCCCAAGAGAGGTGCGCACTTTTCTCAAAAACGAGTGTTTGCTGAAATTTCCAAACTCACACTTGTGATATGATTCCTCAATGGGGAATTTACCTTTATTTATATTAGACTGAGCCTATCAATAGTAGTGTCTATTGGCACAACAGTGCCGACCTCAATAACTCACAATATAATTAATAATTACCATATTAATTATCTTTTACATTAATTATCTTTCACTTTATGGTGGGGTTGACCTATACCCTTTACATCACGAATAGTATTACAGGTAAGTCTGACTCTTGTACAATATAGAGAGGGATCATATGCACCCACTAATGCTCAGCCACTAGGGGTACATCCATCTATGTTCAGCCACTAGGGGCACATCCATCTGTGCTCAGCCACATCTCTATCTCACAGTAAATTTCTCACTACGTCTCACAGGAGAACCACACTCACTAGTGCTCAGTCACTAGGATCACGTTCACCTATGCTTAGCCACAAGCATGTCCAACTCAACAGATCTCTATCTCACTGCATCTCACAGGAGAACCACACTCACTAGTGCTCAGCCACTAGGATCACGTTCACCTGTGCTCAGGCATAGGCACGTCCAACTCAGCAAATCTCTTTCTCACTGCAACTCACATGAGAATCATCTGGAGTATCACATCATCTCAACTCTCTGCACATAGGAGGTCAATACATTGTTTCATCTCTGTCTCAGAGAGAACGACATACTCAACTCATGGGCTTCCCCACACAAGGGCACACAACATTCCATCTTTGTCTCAGAGAGGAACCACAAACCCAGCTCATGGGCTTCCCTACACAGGGGCACACAACATTCCATCTCTGTCTCAGAGAGGAACCACACACCCAGCTCATGGGCTTCATCACCTCATATAGGAGCACAACGTTCCATCCATGTGTCAGAGAGGAACCACACACCCATCTCATGGGCACACCCAACTCATGGGCTCTTTCTCAGGTCGACTCACTCAGTCTGTGTCCTGGAGAATGTCTCGCGCAGTTGTAATCATCAACAGGTTATTGGTTTGGAATTTCTGCTTGGTCTTTGGTTATCCTTGCTCGATCAGCTAGCCTTGGTTGGCTATTGGTCTGGTACCAAAATTATTATGTCTGTCAAGGTTAAGGTGCTTGAGGGTGGCCTTTGTGCCTATGGTTGGGTAACAATATTTCTATATTGTCTATGGTGAAACGAGCACACCCATTTTTCTAACAGTTAGCCTACGAACTACACAAACTAGAGCCTTGTGCTGTTAGGGTTTCTTCATAGCTCCCAAGAGTAGTGTTATTATTACTGATCATAATAATTAGCCAACATTAACCATAACCCAATTTTACAATAAATGAGCTTAAGTTAGCCTTGGCCACATACAATAATGATATAAAATGGGCCCTCCCTAGCCACGTGAAGATTACACCATTCTTAACATTTGTAATGTTGTTTTTCTCTACTAGTAATCCAGAGATTATTTGTTTAGAGGCATTACCCTAAGAGTTGTAGATCTAGAGTTTTGTGATCATTTCATAAGGTTTCCTAGGGCTTTAACCCTTCTTCATGATGCATATTAACAATATGATCCAAAAAATATTGGTTGGTGGTATCATATCTTTCAATGAGGAACTAGGGTTTTCAATGGATCGTCCTTTTGCAATAATATTTCTCTAGGGTTGTGTTTTTTTCTAAGGCTTATGATGCCCTAAATATATAAACAATACACTGTAGATTTCTTGGAAGCATTGTTACTATTTTCTTATTTAGTCTATGTAAGGGATTCCTTGAAGAATTTAGAAAGCATTCTTCTTCCTTGAATCTAATGACCTTAGAATGGCTCATTGCCCCTCTTCAATAGGGTTACTTATATTTGGGTAGATCTGGTACAAAAGAACTCTATATGTAATGGTTGTCACATGGAGAGTTGTGTCTTCAAGTCTTCCTTGACTTCTCTTCAAGGGATTGAAGAGTTCGCAGGGGTAACTTTTTGTGACAAGTATCCTCTAAGTGGCATTGTTGATACAGTTTACGGTTCACATTTAGCAATGCACTCTACATATGGATTTGATCTATTGTGCCAAACCCTTAATCAAGGTATAACTTTCAACTTTGCATTTCAAGTTTTTTGGATCATGTACATTGACTCATATTCTGATATATTGTTTATCTGATCCTTTCAATGCAAATTTTATATTTGAAGGAGTTTATGTTCATGATGCATTGGGATTGTTTCCAATGTGCCTTTCTAAGGATTCTTCTACAAAAGATTATCTCCCTATTCTAGTGGATCTTTCTCAATCACAATATGATGTACATTTTCTTATTTATGTCCCTTCTATAGCAACTTCTTCTACATTATTGTTGGACTTGAGGGATTCTCTTTTGGGTGAAAATATTGCAAGTACATTTTGCCTCGTGGGCCTTCCCTATTCTAGGATGTGATGATATTTTCACTAACCCCACCACATTTGTAGACATTGTTTATTTTCTAGAACTTGTCGGATTTTCACATTTGGAGACATTGTGTATGCTCTAGGAGTTGATGGTTTTTCAATGGATGCTTTGTTTTATTGTGATGTGAGTCCTACCTCTCAATTATTGGGGTTGGTTCATAGTGTCATTTTTTTCCCTATGGCTACTTGCTCTTGTGGGGGAACTAAGTAGTTTCTCACCTTCTTTGATGCACATTTCTATTCACAAGTTAGGATCTTTCCCACTACTTTTAACAAATAATTCTCATCATATTTGAATGGATCTCTTATGTCCATATTATGATGATGATGCTTTTTGGATGTACTACACAGCAACATCACGATCAAATACAGTGTGTGCCACCCTTTCTGTCTTATCCAATCAACGTGCTTTAGTGGATCCTTCTTATATACCTTTGTTAGAGGCTCCTTCCTCGAGTTGTGGAATCGTGTTGGGGTGATCCGAATTGGATCATAATTAAATATAGTCTATAAACTTTGTAATAAGCATGTAATTGTTTTTGCAAAGTTGAGTAAATAGTCCAAAAATCCTTCTGACTTGGAAGATGAAAACAAACCATTGTGATGGTTGGCCTTCCAAGGTAGTGCATTAAATATGAAAGTTGTGGAGAAGAAGGGGATTCAAACGAGGAGAGATAAAGAGGAAATGAAGAAGAGTAGCATCAGAAAATGAAGGACTCGAGAGAAGAAGCTTATTCGAAGACCGAACACTATCTCTAAGCCAAATTCATCTACAATGTCACATGTGAGTAAGAATGCATTAAAACTATGATTTAGAATGCATCACTCACCTTTGTAACAATTTCCTCAACCTAATAAAATATCCATCAAACATTGGTTTTATCATATGGGTTTCCAAGGTAAAACTTTGTTGTCTATAGTGGACTTAATTTCTCTATGGTTGATTAACTATTGTGTGATTGATTATTCAATGTGTAAGTGCTTCAATGTGGTGTGATTTCCTATTGTTTAAAAATTACATCCTACAACACTTTCGCATTGCAACAATGAATCACCTTTAATTGGACGGTTGTTCGATCCCCACATATTGAGTTATTACTTTAATAGAATCATGTTGGCATCCACAACCCCATCTATCGATCCTCTGTTCGTTGGTGATTTATGTTGATGATTGCAGCATCGTGTGACATTCTCCAGGTCGTTCTCCTCTGGACTGAGTTGAGATGATGTGTGCCCATGTGATGGGTGTGCATCAGACTCTGGACTGAGTTGTTATGACGTGTGGTCTCCTGCCTTGTACTCCTCTGGACTGAGTTGAGTCAGCTTGAGATGGTTTCATGCCTTGTACTCATAAGGACTTAGTTGAGTCGGCTTGAGATGGCTCTCCATATGGTATTCCTGTGGACTCAATTGAGTGATCTGTTGAGAGTGGCGTCTATGTGGGTGAGCAGAGGTGGGTGTGTCCCTAGTGGTTAAGCACTAGAGGATGTGAGAGATCCCTTGCTATATTGTCAGAGAGTGAGACTTTGGTAAAACCCTAATTTATGTTGTAAAGGGTACAAGTCGGCCCTGCCATGAAAAGATAATTAATATTGTGTAATTATTAATTATATTATTAAGTTGTACAGGTCGACGCTATTGTTCCAATAGACACGTCATTTGATGTGATAAGTTTTGTATAAATAAGAGTGGACCCCCATTGTGGATCACACTCACTTGTCATCTCATAATTTCAGAAGTTGTGGATTGAAATTATGAGGACTGCAATTCGCACTTCTCTAGGAGCTAGCTTTCTCAGTCATAGCAGCACCCTTTTGTGTGCTAGGTTTGGTGGTGGATGGTGGATCTTCTCTTGGCATTATAGCAAAGGATTGTTGGGTTTTTCCCTTGGTTGAGAAGGGTTTTCCCATGATACTTCTTTTGTTCTTGTGCATGGTTATTCTTCTTGTGATCTTGGTTTACTGTAACTATTATTATGTTGTTGCAGTGGTTATGGATGTAGCTTATGCTAAACATAAATAAAATAAAAATGCATGAGCTTAACCATTAAAACTTAACATGGTATCAGAGCAGTTCCTGAAGACAAATTGCACATTCATAAAGACAGGTCGTGTGAGTTCTAGAGTTTCTAAACCCTTGCCGCTGAAGTAAGGAGAGAACCGGACCTTCTCCTAAAACCCTAAGGTGAAGATCAAGGTTGGTCTCAGACCTGGTCGAGCCTTGGTGAGTGTCTTGAAGGAAAGACGCAGATTAAAGAGGCCCCTCTAGGCTGTCCCAGAAGGTGCCTAACAGCGACCCTTAACAACAGACTTAAGGTCGAGTTCCAGGCCATATCCTCAAACCAAAAACAAAAAAAATTGCAGACCTGTTGAAACACATCTGAGGCAGAGAATAAGTGTTACCTGAGGCAGCGAATAAGAGTTTTTCTGAGAAAATTTTATGAGGAGGATAAGGCCAAGCTTCATGCATGTGTTGAAGTACTGATTCAAGGTACAATTCTAGACAAAATTTTATATCAGATTTAAAGACAGTTTTTGACAGAGTTTAGGCTTGTCCTAAGGTTATTTATGGAAAATAATAAGGCGGAGTTTAAGGTATGTCCTAAGGCCTATACTACCTACATGTACATCCATCCAAAAAGGAAGAAGTGACAGGTATGCAGGTTGAGTATAAAAGTCATCTGCTGGAAGTAGCATGATTGGTTAAGAGACATGAACATTGTGAATATGGAGTCATAACTAGCACTCAGTAATAAGGGACATTGTCAAGGAATGAAGATTGTGCTTATAAAAGATCTTGACCTAACACGACAATCATAGATGGATAGAGAAGATGTACCTTCTTTCATTTGAAAGGAAAAGAATAGTCTCAAGTACTATTTCATTTCCAGAGAATCAGAAAATGATGAAGAAATGGATGTGTCGTCCATTTGTCAAATTATCAAATATTGAAGCATGTCCTGACGCAGTCTCATAACAAATTCTGAAGAAATTTGTGGTAAATCTACAACCACAACAAATGATCAAAGGCAGATCTGAGTTTGAAGACTTTATTTTGAGGTAAAAATTCTGAAATTTGGTTCAAGAGTGACTAGACTTGCAACTAGTGATGTGCAAGGTTTCAAGCCCTTGTCACTATGCAAGAAGAGAGGAAAGCAAATTTATCCACCCCAATAGAAATCACGGAATGCAAGCAAGAACGACGAGGAGTTCTTCTCTACCTCAGTCTTCTCGAGAAGACCAAAAGCAAGATTGAGCATGATTGCAGACTAAGGTAAGTCTTGTGCTACTTTCCTTAATTGATTTTATCATTACTCTGTAGTAGCTTGCTTTTGATAAAGAAGGGTTTTTCCCTGGTGTGGAAGCCCTCATGACTTGGACCATTATTCTTGTTGTGGAGTCCAAATTGTTTTTTGTTTGATTGTTCATTATCCCTTTAAGAGGCCATCTTGGTTATTATTCTAGTACAGAAGGCCATTTTGGTTGTTATCCCTTCGGAAGGCCATCTTGGTTATTATTTTAGTACAGGAGGCCATTTTGGTTGTTATCCCTACGGGAGGCCGGATTTCATATTTCATTATTAAAGGGCCATGATCCCTGGTACGGGAGTCCAAATTTCTTTGGTTGGTTATTATCCTAGTACAGGAGGCCATTTTAATTGTTATCCCTATGGGAGGTCATCTTAGTTATTATCCTAGTACAGGAGGCCAGTTAAATACTATAGAGACTGTAAAGGACCTGAGAAGACATGAGATGTCTCCAAGTTAGCAACACCGGAAAATGAAGATGTCTATCCTTCAAACTTTTGAGGGAGTCACTTGACTCAGAGGAAGTCAAACTATTTGAGAAGGAAGAGACGGTACCTTCTCCCCCTTCAGCAGTTCAGAGGGAGACAGTTGTTGATCCAGTTGATCCTGTAGCTCCAGCTGATGATTCTCAGAGACATTGGCAGTAGGTTGGGAGAAGCCTACATGAGTTCAACAGACTCTACTAGAGGCAGAGGGACATGTAGCTCCTCGTGATACATTCCGAGAGAGAAAGCGACCACATAGATTTTCGAGCTATGCTTCAGCTATGAGCCACATCATTGATATTGAGCCTTCTGAGAAGCAACAGGTAAGCAAGTTTGGCAAGATGTCATGACACAAGAGTATCATCCCAACATGAAGAATGATGTGTGGGATATTGTTCTGAGACCAGAAGGGAAGCCTGTGTTGACTTCCAAATGGATCTATAAGATCAAACATGCAGTTCATGGAAGTGTCGAGAAGCACAAAGCGAGAGTTATACTCTCATGTGGAGGGAATAGATTATGAGGAGACAGTTGCTCATGTTGCCCAAATACACTTCATTTGTACGATTATTGATCTTGCAGCATCCATGGGTTGGAGACTACATCAGATGGATGTAAAGACGACTTTTCTCAATGGTGAGACTGAGGAAGAAGCAGTCAAATGGATTCATGACACATGAGAAGGAGTCTCATGTATACAGGTTGAAGAAAGCCATGTATGGACTAATGGAGGCACCTCGTGCTTGGTATGAGATACTTTATGAGTTTGGGCTTTAGCAAGAGTGTTGTTGATCCAAACCTATACTACAGCATCGTTGGTGACGAGTGTCTGATTTATGTCCTATATGTGATGACTTATTCATCATCGATTTAGAAAGCCTTATTGATGAATGCAAGCGTGCATTGGCTTCTGAATTTGAGATGGACCTTGGTATGATGCACTACTTCTTGGACTAGAAGTGTGGCGGAGGATTGATGAGATTCTTCTGAGTCAAGGAAAATATACAGTAGAGATATTCGAGATGATGGACTGCAAATCCATGCCTACACCGATGGTGATGAACTTGAAAAAGATGAACGAGGCTTCGACTGATTCAGGCAAGATTGATCCACATCCTTACCGACAGCAGATTGGATCATTGATGTATTTGGTTAACACTAGACCTGATATATTCTATGTAGTGAATGTACTCGGCCAATTCATGAGTCAGTTGAGACAGACACACCAGATAGCAGTGAAGCATGTGTTGAGATATCTACGAGGCACAGTTGGAAATGGCCTATGATATGCCTCTGGTGTAGACATGAGATTGCAGGGATATTTCGATGCAGACTGGGCAAGGAGCCCAGTGGACCAGAAGAGCACATTCGGTTGTTGTTTTACTTTGGGATCTACCATGGTTTCCTGGTGCAACAAGAAACAAGAGCTATGTGGCTTTGAGTACCATAGAAGCAGAGTGCATAGCGTTATGTGTGGCAATCCGCGGAGCAGTGTAACTTCGCAAGCTCCTTGCAGACTTATTTGGACATGAGATGGATTCCACCGTTATCCATTGCGATAACCAGAGTTGTGTGAAGTTCTCCAAGAATCATGTGTTTAACGATAAATTGAAGCACGTTGAGATATGGTGCAGAGGATAGCAGTACATGTGGAGTACCTTTCTACACACGAGCAGGTTGCAGATGTCTTCACCAAACCGCTTGCCAGGACAAAGTTCGAGTACTTTCGTGAGAGACTTGGCGTGGTGGAGAATGCCCCCCTAGCTGAGAGGGAGTGTTGATGATTGCAGCATCGAGTGACATTCTCCAGGTCGTTCTCCTCTGAACTGAGTTGAGTCGATCTGTGAGAGGGCCCATGTGATGGGTGTGTCATTCTCCTTTGGACCGAGTTGAGACGATGTGTGCCCATGTGTTGGGTGTGTCCATGTGATGGGTGTGCGTCAGACTCTGGACTGAGTTGTTATGACGTATGGTCTCCTACCTTGTACTCCTCTAGACTGAGTTGAGTCGACTTGAGATGGTCTCCTGCCTTGTACTCCTACGGACTTAGTTGAGTCGACTTGAGATGGCTCTCCAGATGGTACTCATGTTGACTCAATTGAGTGATCTGTTGAGAGTGATGTCCATGTGGGTGAGCACGGGTGGACGTGTCCCTAGTGGATGAGCACTAGAGGATGTGAGAAATCCCTTGGTATATTGTCAGAGAGTGAGACTTTGGTAAAACCCTAATTTATGTTGTAAAGGGTACAAGTCGACCCCACCATGCAAAGATAATTAATATTGTGTAATTATTAATTATATTATTAAGTTGTACAAGTCGAACCTATTGTGCGAATAGACACATCATTTGATGTGAAGGTTTTGTATAAATAAGAGTGGATCCCCATTGTGGATCACACTCACTTGTCATCTCATAATTTCAAAAGTTGTGGTCTGAAATTATGAGGACTGCAATTTGCACTTCTCTAGGAGCTAGCTTTCTCAGTCATAGCAGCACCCTTTTGTGTGCTAGGTTTGGGGGTGGATGGTGGATTTTCTCTTGGTAGTATAGCAAAGGATTGTTGGGTTTTTCCCTTGGTTGAGAAGGGTTTTCCCAGGATACATCTTGTGTTCTTGTGCATGGTTATTCTTCTTGTGATCTTGGTTTACTATAGCTATTATTATGTTGTTGGAGTGGTTATGGTTGTAGCTTATGCTAAACAAAAATAAAATAAAAATGCATGAGCTTAACCATTAAAATTCAACAATTTATCGCTATGTAAATCATATCCAGCTCAAATTCCCTTCAAGAGTATCACTGGTGTAGCACTCCTCTACATTCCAAGCATGTATGCAATGGCAATATCATGAAATCTACCCCAAATTAATAAAGTAATGTTGCCATGAGTTTCCTTATACCATCGACCCCCTATAACCTCTTAATTGATAGATGGAATTGATGGATTTAGTTTGTATCTACAAAGATCTTCGTATAAACAATTGGATACATATGCATTGTCAATGTTATATGGTTGTTGTGAAAGCTATGGAAAGAACAAAGCATTATGCATTGAATGAATAAATTTTAATGATTGGGCAAATGAGGGGTTAACACTGTGCGGAGTTGAACATACATACGTTCTCTATGTAACCATTGGTAACCCAAGGTGTTCCTTGCATCTACAATGAACTAAGTCTTGAAACCAAAACAAAGTGGAGGCATTCAATCATGTATGTTGGTGAATAGCGAACATAGGCGCTGGATTCCAATTGCCAGATAAATTGCAAAATACAAGAAACTTTGCACTCGATGTAAGGTTTAAATTGACAGTGAATTCAAATTGCAAAAACATTGAATTATATTTCCACAAAGTATCTGTGTTGATGAGAGAGGCAGGCCATAGGCCTACTATTTATGGATCATATTGGTATCAGGGCAGGTTTGTCAAAGACCTTGAAGCAACGGCCATGGGAAAAGTTTTGAAGAGGGAGAGGCTAGAAGAATTAAGAGACTTTAACAAGCAGATTCAAGAGGAAAGCTGGTATTGGAGGTAGAAAGCAGATGCATTGGAAAAAGAACTAGCCAAACATTGAAACTCCTTCACCAACATCAGCACAGAATTAAACAAGAGAAAATTGCAGCTCCTGCAATTTGGGAAGAAATTCACTCAGCGAGATAACAGGCAAGAGGAGAGGTTCACCAAAATGACTTCTCAATTTGGAAATGAAAGAAGTATTGAAGAACCTAAAATCAATAATCCAAGACATTAAACAAGGCCCTTTTGTTGCCACCGCAGAAGCTAGCACCATGACGAAGCCAAGCATGGTAAACTCACCTTCCAAGATCCTTCCTCAAGAACCCTTTAGTGATTTCAAAAAGCACACTAGAGGCATCAGTTCCAAGTTATTGAAGCAAATGGGTTACAAGGGCCAAGGGTTATGCAAGAAAGGTCGGTTATGCAAGAAAGGCCAAGAGATTGGAATTCTCGTCGTAGCTCAATAGAGGCCCAAACATGAAGGCTTAGGATTTGGTGCACAAGAAGCAAGCCCAAGTTCAGCTCAAACGACCTTTGTCAAGGCAAAAGGAACCAAAATAACAATTAAAAAAAAACACATTCCCATGAAGGAAAAGGTCGTTAGAAAAGGAGTGGGCAGCAAACCACTCAAATTTGATTGTAGAAGCTTGGAAGAGAGTTGCAAAGGGATGATTCTACCACCCAAATCCACTCCAACCTAGAGGACCAAGCTGGCAAGCATCATCACAAACCAAAAAGGTATGGCATGGTATCTCTGGTTTGTTTATGTTACAAGAAAATAGGTCATAATGCTAGCAATTGTTGGCACTCTAGAAAGCCAAGCAACCCATGCAGGAACACTTGCCAGCACTACATATTCACTAGACAATGGGAGGCCAAATGTTGGAGGCTTCACCTGGAACTCCATCCCAAGAACCAAACAGCAAAGAAGAAAGCTTGGAGAGTCAAGGTCAAGGGGAAAGAGGAGCTACTTGCACTTACATCCCAAGGAGCAACGGTCGTACAACAATCTATTGCAACAGAGAATGTCATTTGTAGCCTTGAGATTGACAACAAGCTTATGCCAAAAGCAACCCCTATTCAGCTCATATCTACCATCCTACAATGGAGGCACCCTTTCTTGGAGATTTGACGAAGATTGCTTGATGGCAACAGAAGAGGTAAACAAGTTTATGCAAAGAAGAAAATCGAAAGAAGTTGAAATTTTTGAGGATCAAAAGCTTGCAAATGGGGATGTGTGATCCAAATTGGATCCTAATTAAATCTTTTTGGTAACCTTTGTAATAAGCATTTAATTGTTTTGGCAAAGATGAGTGAATATTCCAAAAATTTCTTCTGACTTGGAAGATGAAAACAAACCATTGTGATGGTTGGCATTCCAAGGCAGCCAATTAAATATGAAGGCTTTGGAGAAAAGGAAATTCAAGGGAGAGATGAAGATAAAATGAAGGGCGGTAGCAAAAAATGAAGGACATGAAAGAAGTTTATTTGAAGATCGAACGCTATCTCTTAAGCCAAAGCCCTCTGCAATGTTGCTTGTGAGTAAGAATGCATTAAAATGTCAATTGAGAATGCATCGCTCACCTTTGTTACAATTTCCCCAGCCTAATAAAATCCCCATTGAATTTTGGTTTTCCCAGATTGGTTTCTAGGGTATAAATATGTTGTCTGTTGTGAATTTAATTTCTCTATGGTTGATTCACTACTGTGTGATTGATTATTCAATGTGTAAATGCTTCAATTTGGTGTGATTTCCTGTTGTTTAAAATTATATCCTATAGCATGTTTGCATTGTGCCAACGAATCACCATTAATTGGATGGTTGGTCGATCCCCACAAATTGAGTTAGCACTTAAATATAATCATGTTGGCATCGATAACCCCATTTATCGATCCTCTGTTTGCTAGTGATTTCTTGCTATGCAAATCATATTTGGCTCGAATTTCCTTTGAGAGTAACGCTAATATGGTCATCCTCTACATTCCAAGCTTGTATGCAGTGGCAATATCATGAATTCTACCCCAAATTAATAAACTAGTGCTGCCACTATTTCCCTTATACCATCGACCATATATAGCCTCTTAATCGATTGATGGAATCGTTGCATTCAATTTTTATTTGCAACAATCTTCATACAAACAATTGGAAATATAGACATTGTCACTATTAACTAGTTGCTGTGAAAGCTACGGAAAAAAGAGAGCATCATACGTTGCTTGAACAAATTTTACTGATTGTGCAGATGAGGTGTTAACACCGTGCGCTGTTGACATACATAGATTCTCTGTGTAACCATAGGTAGCACAGGGTGTTCCTTGCATCATCAGTGAACTAAGCCTTGAAACCAAAACAGAGTGGAACCATTCAATCATGTCTATCGGTGAACAGTAAACAGAGGAGCTTGATTCCAGCTAACAGAAAAATTGCAAAACAACAAGAAGCTTTGCACTCAGTTTAAAATTTAAATTGACAATGAATTCAAATTGCAGACATTGAACTAGATTTCTACAAAGTATCTGTGTTGATGAGACAGACAAACCATATGCCGCCCATTTCCAAATCATGGCGTTGGAGATATGGCATCCAAAGAGGGTTATATCTTCACTATACGACCGCATTCAGCAGTAAAGGGGAGTTATATCCACTATATGACCCACATTCAGTGTTAAGGAAGCAGTGTTAATGTAATGCCTTATCTCCAAAGCCACTTGTTTAGACTGAGGAGCGATGGTGTTGTGAATAGGGCCAACCCTATTTCTAGCAGGGTATTGATAAACCCACTCATTGTTCTATAGGCTACAACCAACCTATTTGTGTTGGGTATCCATAAACAACTCACTGACATTTGTATGAGAACTACATATCCATAAACCAACTCTCATTTGTAATTTGGCCTCATCGAACCCTAAGTGAATTGGGTATCTATAAACCCATTCATATATGTATTCACCATTTCTCTTTGTGGCCTCCTATTCAGCTTGAAAGGTGGTGTTGAGAATGCATAATCTTCACATGTGGCTACCGCCATNTAATTTGGCCTCATCGAACCCTAAGTGAATTGGGTATCTATAAACCCATTCATATATGTATTCACCATTTCTCTTTGTGGCCTCCTATTCAGCTTGAAAGGTGGTGTTGAGAATGCATAATCTTCACATGTGGCTACCGCCATCTTATATTGTCATTAATGTCTTTTGTTAAGCATTAATTATGGCTAAAGCCATCCTTTATTGTAATAGGTTATAGTTAAGGCCAACCTAATCAACTTTTATATGTAGGCTCTATAACCGTCTTAGGGAGTGTGCCCTGCTTATGTGGGGGGCCATAACCCCTCTCAGGACAACGCCCCACTTGAGTTGTGTATAAATACACAACTCAAACCTCTTTTGCAATATTGTCGTGTGATCTTCTTTAACCTTCGGACCTCATTCTTTTATACAAGTGATTAACCCTGCAAACACTATATCTTTGACCTTTCCTTGTTCTATGGCTATGTTTTTCTTTCTAATGCATCTTTTGGACAGCTGAGAGCTCTAATGTACTTGTTTAATATCCTTTTCTCATTTACTTTCATATGCTTTGAATTGATTGTTTGGTTCCATTCGATCCCCTGGCTATGTTTTTCTTTCTAATACATCTTTTGGACAGCTGAGAGCTCTAATGTACTTGTTTAATATCGTTTTCTCCTTTACTTTCATATTCTTTGAATTGGTTGTTTGGTTCCATTTGATCCCCTATTTGATCTCAACAAAAACTGATCACTCTTTAACATATCCTAACAAGTGCCCCAAAATGAAGTCACTGGAAATGCACAAAAATATTGAATTTTGCAACCAATGTAAGAGTCTTAATTCATTTGATTAATCAATCCGGGAAGCTAGAAAATCTCACGACTGTTTAGATGCATACCCTGACAATACTAATACTAATGCTACTAACATAAGAATGGGTAATTAGAGAAGGTGGTCTATATAGCAAATAGGCTATGACCAAGTTAGGTTTAAATTATAATTTTTWAAAAAGGCAACTACTATATCATAATAAATAAAACATTGCTTTCCTTTTCCACCATTAAAAACAAAAACAAATCAATAGAGGATTGTCCGACAAGTAAATAGCAAACATGACCAACCAATAGGAACGTTGGCTAAAAAGCACCCTATGAGATGTTCTCATTGTCCGTGCTTTCCCAAGACAAGTAAAAATGTCATCCCCCCACCAAGCTAACAGCTAAACGTTTAGATGAGACATTCAAAGAAGGGCAAAACGTCCCAAGAGGAGACATGCAATCTATATACATCGGCCAAGGAAATGTACTTTCAACCCACCTATCAAGTTACTTGAAATATTCTTCTTATAGCATTGCTGAGCAAGTTATTCTCAAGACCAGATTACCAAATAAAATGAGAAAAAACTAATAATGTCTCTCCCAGAGCTTCTGGTGGATCATTAATGATTATCTACTTCAATATGTTTGATATTCAATTGCCATCATGATGTGAGAGTACATTTTTTCATTGATTGGTGTTAAAGAGAAAAATCTTTATAAACCAACCTCTGAGATGGCCATGTCGCCACAGACTAAAATTAATATAATAAGAACTTCTAAATTTTCAAATCAAAATATGTAATGACAGGATACGGATGGGATGAATAATCAAGATTTGCAAAGGATGTCAATGGGTTGTGATTCAGTGGGGTAGATGGTGGCATGTCAAGCCACCAAGCAAGGTTCAATTCCCATGGAAGCATGAATAACTAGTCCAGGCTGAGTGCAAGACCTGGGTGATTTTGATGGAAGAGTAGCCCCTTCTCAGGGCAGCTTAGCTGAAAAAAGAGCTTGTGTTAAGTGACATGCCCCTCAAGGGGCGTTTAGCCCATGTTAGCAGACCACTTGCGGTACCCAACCTCTTTGGGCTAGTTCTAATCTTTATCTCGAATTTAAAAGGAAGTACTTGTAAAACAGGAAAAAAAGGAGGTCTGCAAATGATTTAGGCTAGATGAACAAGGGCAGAAGCCAAGGATATTACCATATTAACAGGATAAATTTCTAGAATTTCATGACCCTCTCAAAGCCAGTCGCATCAAAAGTTGTTGAGATTTAAGAGCCTACAAAATACATCCTGTTCATTACTAGCCATGAGTGGTGGCAACTTCTACAATCATAACACAGTCACAGTCATGGCTAGTGAGTAATATTACAATTACATATATTGTTCTTCAAAAAATATTACTTTAAGTTTGCTAAGAATCGGATTCTGTACTCATTTCCTTTACACCCCGGGTTGCATTGAAAGTCACAACTGCCTTGCCAAATGTCTGTCTCACTTGTTGACACACAACCATCAAATCCTGCAATGCATCCTTGAGCACATCCTTAGCAGGATCACCTACACCAACATCAACACAGGTGATAGGAATTAACTACAAGACTTGAACTCAATGACTTGACTAACAATCTAAAAAACATGGAAATAGACTGCTAGCCTTCCATTCTAATGAGAAAGTTGAAAAGAAATAAAAATTGGAAAATGTTATATGATAATAACAATCTAAGGATATACGATACTTACAAACACCAGAGAGAAAACACCTCTAACTAAAACACTCAAATCACCAATGCAACTTCACGATAATATTTTGCAGTATGAACTAATATGTGAACAAGGCACAAGTGGATCAGTTGCTAGTTCAGTAATAACAATACCTGAGCTCAGAAAGGGGGATAATTATAACCAATACCAAACACCCATTATGTTGGTGAGTTAATAGATAGGGGATATTTTGTTGAGTACTAAAGAATGCTCAAATAACTAATATAATTTTTGAATGGACAAGGTCTGGGGGGACATCCCAGGATCCTAGACAAAGATTGGAGTAAAATTTCTTATCTTGTCTGACAACTAACCTTTGATGAAGCAGCAAAGGCAACCTGCTAGCCCCAAATTTATCGTTGTGATATATTCTGTTTGTCTGTTTTTCCCTTTAGTGACTTCTACATGTGATTGATGGAATAAATATTGTATGTCAATGATGTAGTTACTTTATTACTTTTATAAGTGGATCGTGAGTCAAGTCAGGGGGTCATCGTTACAAGGACATCATCTATTCCTCATTAGGAAGTCCTAATTAGTTGGGTGAAAGGTTGTGTTCCCAGCCATAATGTATGTGAACCAGTGTTTGAAAAACCAGCCAAACCAAAATCAAAACGGGCCAGTTCTATTCTAAAGGATGATGGACTGGCCCTTGAACCAGTTCCATACAAAACCAGCCAGTTCAGTACAGAACCAGTCAGACCAGCTGGTTCAGCCAGTTCTGCTCTGAACCGGCCTGGGACCACCCACAGCAAAAAATGTGTGTGTGTGTCTATATATATATATATATATATATATCTGTGTGTGTGTTCATATTTAATGTATATTTTAGTAAGCCAAGTCGTCACCCGATTCTGATCCAAGTCCAGTCTGACCCTCAGCCGATTCCAAGTCTGAGTCAGACTTTTATAACATCCCCCACTTTGAATTGAATTATCATCACGAGTGGAAGCAATACCATTGTATGATGTGCATAATACCTTCATCTCTTGATCAC
>SNQJ01S0050022.1:79892-124204 GCA_010110895.2 Picea sitchensis | reverse complement strand
CGGAGTGAGCCTCTTTCCCCTAGGGTTTTGATTCTAGGGCCCTGCCATTGCAACACTCTAGAACCTTTCCCTCTTGTCTTTAGCCTATTGCTCCTTCAACTTTGCGTCCTCTCCTTGAATGACTCCATATCCCCTTAGGCACTGATCTTAGACACACAACGTTGAAGTCCTAGTGTCCAAAACAACTCTCAAAACTCTGAATTTTTAAACCCTAACTAACTAAGATAACCCTAACTAGGCTGACGTCATAGTTGGTTATTCCATCTTGACATAGCACCTTTTGATGATAAGCAATTAGATGATGGTTGAAGGCATTTATTGAGTAAAAGATTGATTGGATACATTGTTTGCTGCATCATCTCAATAGTTATTGGTGAATTGATATTTCTACATTGCTATATTGACAAAACATTGATCTCATTAATATCTATTGTTTCATTGCTTATATATATATTTGTCGGATGGTCACATGAAGTACTAACCCTTTGAGTTATAGCCTGCATATATATATATATATATATATATATATATATATATATATTGTATTGTTGTTGTCTTGTTCTGGGTAGGTGTTTTCATTTGGGCATACACTTCATTTATTGGCTGATTAGCCGAACTTTTTGACCTGGGTGGTAACCTGTGAGGAGGAAAATTTTCCTTAATCTTTATACTTTGGCCTCTTCAAAACCCCAGGTTACTAGGGACGTCTCCCCTGGGTTAACCTCCCTAAATAGAAAGAACCTCCCCATTGTGGTGACATTGGGTGGGGTAGGTTCTTGTTACACCAGTTTGGCCTCTATCCTCTAGCCTTTTGACCTAGCTACAAACTGTGCGATAAAATTTTGGCGCCGTTGCCAGGGAACACTGAGTCAATCTTCCTCAACGACAAATATTTTAGTAATCCTTGCCTCAAAGACCTTTTTCTTACAAGATTACCTGGCGACTCCACTAGGATTTTATTCCCCTTTTCTTTGATAGTTTCAAGTAAATTATCTGGCAACTCCATCAATGACAACTTGTAGTGGACGACAATACTCAAATCCCTCTATTGTGGCCACTGTCACTCTAACAAGCTCTGCACCTCCAATTAATCTTGATCCTCACAAATGGTCTTACTTGGAGAGTTTCAACTGTTTCGACTCTAGCAACACCCAAGGGGGGCTGCATGACTTACCCGAAGATGCAAACTCTTGGCTACCTTTCTTCTCAAGAAAGGGCATCCCTGGAAACTCGCATTGGACCCAATTTTGTGATAGTTTTGATTTCCATTTGGCTGGTCAAGATCACCCTGATGTCTTCATGAGGCTCTTTGCAAGTTCCCTTATAGGAGATGCTAAAGTTTGGATTGATGGGTGTCCTAAGGGAAGCATAAAAAACTCTAAAGAACTACAAAAGGCCTTTAAAATAAGGTGGTGTGATAGTGAGCATTCACAAGACTCCTTTTCCCAATACTTTAGCATTTGCAAAGGACCTTGTGAGAGTGTCATAGATTTTAGTGATAGGTTCAACCTTCTCCTCAAAAGGGTTCGATCAAAGGTGGGCTCAGAACAAGCCATCATCGATTACTTCTTGTCCTCCTTAGAGGGTACCATGCAATTCAACGTTAAGGACCGGTCACCAACAACTTTAGAAGAAGCACAAGACTTGGCCTTTCAGATTGAAAGGAACCTTGATTTTGACGATTACATTCATCAAATAAATCTTACACAAAATTGCGAACTATGGGATCTTGGTAATGAGCCTATGGTGAAACTTGAATCTCCAAGGATCCTCCAAGTCGAACTCGCTCCCACTAAGATAAAATGGAGCCTTGCCCATGGAAGTGTTATTCCTTCCCAAGAAACCCCTTTGAAAAGGACCCATTCTTAGGATGAGGTTGAGGCTGTCTTACTCGAAAATGTTGAGCCAAATCTTCCAGAAGACTTCTCTCTTTTTATCCACCAAGTGGGACACCCTGTTTCCAGAGTTTGTGAGTTCACACCTTTTTATGTCTCCCTCCGAGTCAAAGACTCTCTCCTCCGCAACTGCCTCCTGCACCCAAGTGCCACAACCAACATAATGGCAGAAGAAGTTATGCATCAGTTAGGTCTGAGAATCTCACAAGCAAACACCGGAGATGACTTTGTGAAAGGAATCATTAACAACCTCGAGGTGGCCTTTGACTCCTACCCCAATGCTCCTTTCTTGATAAATGTGGTCATCATAGATGATGTAAAGAATTTCGAGATTATTCTTCACAAATATCTCATAGAGCACTTGAATGGAAGTATTTACAAGAAGCAATCCAGAGCAACCATCCCTCATCCTGAAGGGGGATTCTTTACCGTCTATAATGAGACCCTCGTTGGCTCCCCGGTTGAGACCTCTGATGAGGCAAGTGACCAACTTTTATGCATCAATAGTGGCCTTAATGGTTGGTTCATTCAAGAAGGGAAGTTAGATATGGATACCGTTGAAGAGATCGAAGGAATCTGGACCTTGGAATTCGATGGGTCACACTCAAGCTCTGGATCAAGCGCTAGAGTAGTTTTAACAGCTCCTTCAGGTGAGGTATTTTACCATTCATACAGGCTGGAATTCTGTTGCACCAACAATGTGGCCGAGTATGAAGCCTTGATTCTAGGACTCAATCTAGCAATTGACAAAGGTGTTACAATCCTGGAAGTAAAACGGGACTCAGACCTCATTGTGTCACAATTTTTGATGAGATTTTCCACTAAAAATGAGAAGTTGAAAAAGTATCAAGATGTGGCTCAAACCCTTTCAAAATCCTTCGGAAAAGTGTCAATCGAAGTCATTCCTCGAGAATAAAACCACGTGGTTGATGCTTTGGCTGTCTCCGCCTTCTACTTTACAACCATGTGAAGGACCTTTTCATGACCTGTGCAAGATGAAGGTTCTTTTTAGGCCTTCTGTTCCCGACAATTTAGAACATTGGCAGGTGTTCGAGGATGATGATCAGATTATCAGATTCATGGAGAACAACAAAGAGTTTACCGATTCACAAGTTGCTTTCTTGTCCGACTCTATGGATTTGGAAGTCATCAACCTGCAAAACAATACCTTACCAAAAGGCTGTATTCCCCTAGAAAACCTTTTTGACAGGCGTGATGTTTTCAAGGGAAAGAGAACCAACAAGCAAGTTGAAGAAGCCCTGGAATTCAACATTGGTACACATATGGACCCAAGGATGGTCAAAATAGGAAAGGGCACCACCGAGAAAGAAAGAAAGGAGATACTAGTGCTCATCAGAGAATTCAAAGATACCTTTGCTTGGAACTATGATGATTTGAAGGCCTATAGGGGGGATGTCATCCAACACGCCATACCTTTGATAGAACGAGCCAAGCCATTCCGACAAAATCTAAGGCATATATACCCGAAGTTGGCAAGACAAATACAAAAGGAGCTCCAAAAGATGGTTGATGTTGGTATCATAGCCCCTATCAGGTACTCTTCTTGGATGTCAAACTTGGTAGTTGTTCGGAAGAAAAATGGTGATATCCGCCTGTGTGTTGATTTTCGCAACCTCAACCAGTTGTCTTTAAAGGATAAGTATCCCCTCCCAAACATGGAACATTTGCTTCAACGGGTCATAGGGGCAGGGATGATGTCTATGCTAGATGGGTTCTCAGGGTACAACCAAGTCTTACTCAAAAGGGAAGACCAACTCAAAACTGCATTCACTACACCTTGGGGAACTTTTATGTACTTAAGGATGTCGTTTGGTCTTATGAATGTTGGTGCCACTTTTCAGAGAGAAATGGACTTTGCCTTCAGAGACCTCATACAAAAGATCATAGAAATTTACCAAGATGGCCTTACAGTTGTATCCAAGGATAGGAAAGACCATCTCTCCCACCTTAGGATTGTTTTTGAGCGATGCAGAAAGTATGGTATCTCACTGAATCCTAAGAAATCTGTCTTTGGGATTGATGAAGAAAAACTATTAGGAAACGTGGCCTCACAAGGAGGAGTCTCCATTGATCCTGAAAGAGTTCAGTCGATAAAGGATGTCCGCTCTTTGGCTAACAAGAAAGCTTTGCAATCTTTTCTCGGAAAAATCAACTTCATCCGCAGATTTGTGCCAAATTTTGCTGAGAGGATAAAAACCTTTGAGTTCTTTGATAAAAAAGGATGTTGCTTTCAGGTGGGGAGATGAAACCAACAAATCCTTTGAAGATATAAAAAATGCTAACTCCCAAGCCCCTGTCTTGATTAGTCCTGATTTTTCGCAAGATTACATAATATTCTCGTTTGCATCCCAAGATACTATTGCAGGTGTCCTGATGCAAAAGGACATTGATAACTATGAACACCTTGTGGCCTTTATGAGAAAATTCTTAAGAGACTCAGAGTTAAACTACTCCATCACAGAGAAACAAGCCTATGCCTTAGTCAAGTCCCTCAAACACTTCAGGAACTACATCGGTTACAATAAAATCTATCCCATACCCAGCTGTGAAGGACGTTTTATCACAACAAGATTGCATGGGTACTCGAGGGAAGCAGGTTTCCAAAATACAGGAGTATGACTTAGAAATAAAATCCACCAAGATAATAAAAGGACAAGGTTTGGCCCAAATGTTGACTGAAAGCAATCAGGAATCCATACAAATGGGTGAGAATGAGCAAGTAAATGTAATGATCATTGAACTAGAATATGACAAGTGGTATTCCGATATCGTTTATTATCTAAAGAACTTGTCTTTCCTTGATCACTTAGTGGATTACAAAAGAAGGGCTTTGAGATTGAGAGCTATGAAATACTGCTTGACTGAAGATGGACTTGGATGGAAAAATCCTGATGGCGTTATACTTCGATGTGTGAACAAGGAAGAGGCAAAGAAGATACTAGAAGAATTGCACTTCGGGCATTGTGGTGGACGTTTTGCTTCTCGTACTACTACCCATAAGATCTTGAGGGCCGACTATTATTGGCCAACACTTTTTTCAGATACTTACCAACACGTCCGATCCTGCCAACCTTGCCAGTGCTTCTCTGGCAAACCGAGACTCCCAAGACAACCCTTAAAATTGGTGGTAGTAGAGGCACCCTTTCAACAATGGGGTTTGGATTTTGTTGGTGAGTTCAAAGATAATTCAAGTAATGGCTATCGGTGGATCGTAACAACTACAGACCAGTTCACCAGATGGGCCGAATCAATTCCTACAAAAAAGGCCACCGAGGAAGTAGTCATGAATTTCTTAGAAGAACAGATCATAACTAGGTTTGGTGCCCCTTCCAAGATCACTACAGATAATGCCAAAGCTTTCAGCTCCTATGCTCTAGTAGAATTTTGTTTCAAGTATGGCATTACCCTATCCCATTCCTCCAACTACTACCCACAAGGGAATGGATTAGTAGAATCAACCAATAAGAACCTAATGAATATTCTAAAGAAGGTTGTCGGAGAGAATAAAAAGTCACGGGATAGAAAAATAAAATACGCAGTATGGGCAGATCGAATAATGCCAAAAAATTCCATAGGAAAAACTCCTTTTGAGTTGGTATATGGACTTGAAGAAAAGCTTCCTATGAACCTCCAAATCCCTATCCTTCATTTTTCTCAACAATACACCATAGATGCAGAAGCAATCCAAGGAAAGATCAATCAGTTGATAGAGCTAGATGAGACGTGGAGAGGTGCCTTGGGTCAAATGACGAGAAATCAAGAAAAGATAAAGAACACCTTTGATCATAAAGCCAAGGAAAGAAATTCTGCCAAAGGAGATCTTGTCCTACTGTGGGATAAGAGAAAAGAAAATCCTGGTATGCACAAAAAATTCAACAGTCTATGGGGAGGCCCTTACAAAATCATGAGTTGTGTAGGTACAATTTCTTTCAACTTAGAGACCATGGAAGGAGAAATCCTGAAGCTACCAGTAAATGCTTTACATATCAAGCATTAAGATCATGTCTCGATGCCCACAGGTCCTAGACATGGAGTACGGAGAGCAGGATTGACTTGACCATGGCCCTGGAGGGCCCATCTTTCTTCTCCTTCGTCGGATTTGTCCCGTCAGCAACAACAACATCCATCACCTTTGGCTTGGACTTGTATCAGAGAAGACTCTTGCTCCATGAGGTAATTGGTCCACGTATCATGGTATGTGTCATATTTGATCATTATAACCTTTAGATATATGCATCAAATTCCTTTTATTTCTAACGACTGCTTGGATTTTACATTAACCCACTTGACCATGGTTGGGGGGATTGACAGGGTACCCTAGCAAGCTTGTACCCATAGGTTTTGGTTTTCCACTGGGGGATTTTGAAGGGCCATCGTCCGCTCCCATCATATCATAACTCTTACATCTTATCTCCCACTCATCTACCCCATTCCCCTAGTCCAGACATTAGGATGACCTATTTGTGGGGTTACACCTTATCTCGTGGGAAGAAGGGGCTAAAGGCCCAGAAGGTAAAAGCAGCTGGTAAAAGATAAAAGCCATAAAAAAATGAAACCTAGAGATGCCTCACCCAGGGATCCCTGAGAAGGCAATAAAAAGCCTCTCAACAAGAAATAAGAGGGACCCGAAGAAAAATAACAAAACAAGACCTAGCCAAGAGGATGGGGGGTCTCATCACGAGCCAACCCATTATGTTCATGGGTACCTAGCAGTATGACATTGCCACATAAGTACCTAGCGCATGACATTGCCATTATCCGGTTACCATGCTAGGGCAGCTGGACCTTGGTTGCATGGCTAAGGGAAAGGGGGTTTCATCACAAGCCGTACCCTTTTCATTTCCGTGGAATGCTTGTGGGTAAATAATCGTCACTGGTCACTACACCAAGGCAATGTCCTCTAGTTGGATCTCTGAAATAAATAAGAAAAAGAAAAAAAAAAAAAAAAAGGGCAATAAGGGTTTGAAAGCACCGTGCATCCATGATGGGTATAACTCACCTTCTACAAAGGCAACCACAAGTAATATCACCCCTGTCTTTCACTCTACCCTCGTATGTCCGACATCCCTTGACCACATCACCTCGTGTTACATGGTTTGGACGATGTCCTCTGGAAACTTTCCTTCTATGGTGGCCGGCCCAATAATAGGGCATTTTGTCTTTCTTTCTATTCGGCTTTGTATAGTAGGTCATTGTAATGTCTTTGAGCTATTGGATGATATATCAGGGGTTTTATGCATGCATTTGATAAAATTAATGATGAAATATGATTGACATTGCTATGATCCCTGTGACTAATGAGCCCATGGAGGGTAAAGTTTTGATGTGCAGGACCATGCCCGACGTACAGGTACCGGTTGGACCGGTACACATGGGGAGATGATTAGTTCGAACCTCCATGGGGCTGAAGAGCCCATCAGATGGTTGCTGGGACCCCATCAAGGGCAGAGACAGGACAATAATTGGATGAGCCTTTGCACATGAGAAGAAGAAGGACGTTCCACCCAGGACACTTTGGCTGAGCCAAGCCTAGGGGGTTTGACCCACTTCAGATGGAACGTTCTCCTTTTGATGACCAGGACGTCACCCAAGATGTCTTGACATCTCCTTGAGTGTGTAGCAATTTGATAGGACAACTGGCATGTGTGGCAGCTTGGAGGAGCCCAAAAAGGACTAACGCCTGACTTCTGGATGCTGGACTAGCCCCAAAAGGGCCCAACGTCTCCCTCAGAGGGGCTCGATGTCTCATTTTTTGCTCATTTATGTCATTTACTTACCAATTAATGCAAAAAAAAAATGATATTGGTTTGTAGCCTTGTCAGCTATTTTTAATGACCTAATTTTAATTAAAAGGTCACGATACACTATATATTGAGGATGTTTTTCCCTCATTTGAACATAACACAACAACTCACACTTGTGAGGTCTGATTTTTGTGCCCTAGTTTGGGTATTTGGTCTTTTAAAGGAGGCACACTTGTTGATGGAAGGATTTTCTTGGCATGTTTGGCATTTCTCTTGAGGAAGGTTTACAACTAGAGTTTGCACATGCTTTTCTTCATGATATGTAAGTGTTTTTTCTGCAAAACTTCTTGATTGAATGGTTGTAGGTTAGTATTCTTGCATTTCCTTATAAATTTGTTGATTATAAAACCCTAGGTGACAAGCACACAAGTAGGTCCTTGTCATATGTGCCCTTAGAGAGAAATTTTCAGCCATTGAGGAAGGAAGAAAGAGCCTAGCCTTTGCTACACTCTTCTTACCTTTTCCCTTAAGCTAGCTTTGACTTTAAAGGTTAAAAGGAGGGTGATGTCCTAGGCCTAGGTTATCTACAACTAGGGCCATCCATCTTTTAGGGTTATAGTGATAGAGCCTTTCCATTGCAACACTCTCCCTCATTAAATCCTCTTGTTTTCAATCTTTTCCTTTGCTAGCCGTTTTGCCAAGTTTGACCTAAAGAAGGAGGAAAGAGCACGAGGCCTTGCTTAAGCAACACCGGAGTGAGCCTCTTTCCCCTAGGGTTTTGATTCTAGGGCCTTGCCATTGCAACACTCTAGAACCTTTCCCTCTTTTCTTTAGCCTATTGCTCCTTCAACTTTGCGTCCTCTCCTTGAATGACTCCATATCCCCTTAGGCACTGATCTTAAACACAGAACGTTGAAGTCCTAGTGTCCAAAACAACTCTCAAAACTCTGAATTTTGAAACCCTAACTAACTAAGCTAACCCTAACTAGGCTGACGTCATAGTTGGTTATTCCATCTTGACGCAACGCCTTTTGATGATAAGAAATTAGATGATGGTTGAAAGCATTTATTGAGTAAAAGATTGATTGGATACATTGTTTGCTGCATCATCTCAATAGTTATTGGTGAATTGATATTTCTACATTGCTATATTGACAAAACGTTGATCTCATTAATATCTATTGTTTCATTTCTTATATATAATTGTTGGATAGTCACATGAAGTACTAACCCTTTGAGTTATAGCCTGCATATATATATATATATATATATATATATATTGCTATTGTCTTGTTCCAGGCATGTGTTTTCATTTGGACATACACTTCATTTATTGGCTGATTAGCCAGACTTTCTGACCTGGATGGTAACCTGTGAGGAGGAAACTTTGCCTTAATATTTATACTTTGGCCTCATCAAAACCCCAGGTTATCGGGGACGTCTCCCCTGGGTTAACCTCCCTAAATAGAAAGAACCTTCCCATTGTGGTGACATTGGGTGGGGTAGGTTCCTGTTACGCTAGTTTGGCCTCCATCCTCTAGCCTTTTGACCTAGCTACAAACTGTGAGATAACATTTTGGTGCCGTTGCCGGGGAACACTGAGTCAATCTTCCTCAAAGACAAATCTTTTGGTAAGCCTTGCTTCAAATACCTTTCTCTTACAAGCTTACTTGGCGACTCCATTATGCTTTTATTCCCCTTTTCTTTGATAGTTTCAAGTAAATTATTTGGCGACTCCATCAATGACAACCTATAGTGGGTGATAATACTCAAATCCCTCTACTGTGGCCACTGTCACTCTAACAATCTCTGCACCTCCAATTAATCTTGATCCTCACAAATGGTCTTACTCGGAGAGTTTCAACTGTTTCGACTTTAGCAACACCCAGGGGGGGATGCATGACTTACCCGAGGATGCAAACTCTTGGCTACCTTTCTTCTCAGGAAAGGGAATCCCTGGAAACTCGCATTGGACCCAGTTCTGCGATAGTTTCGATTTTCATTTGGCTGGTCAAGATCACCCTGATGTCTTCATGAGGCTCTTTGCAAGTTCCCTTATAGGAGATGCTAAAGTTGGGATTGATGGGTGTCCTAAGGGAAGCATAAAAAACCCTGAAGAACTACAAAGGGCCTTTAAAATAAGGTGGTGTGATAGTGAGCATTCACAAGAATCCTTTTCCCAATACTTTAGCATTTGCAAAGGACCCTGTGAGAGTGTCAGAGATTTCAGTGATAGGTTCAACCTTCTCCTCAAAAGGGTCCGATCAAAGGTGGGCTTAGAACAAGCCATCATCGATCACTTCTTGTCCTCCTTAGAGGGAACCGTGCAATTCAACGTTAAGGACAGGTCACCAACAACTTTAGAAGAAGCAGAAGACCTGGCCTTTCAAATTGAAAGGAAACTTGATTTTGACGATTACATTCATCAAAGAAATCTTACACAAAATTGTGAACTATGGGATCCTGGTAATGAGCCTATGGTGAAACCTGAACCTCCAAGGATCCTCCAGGTCGAACTCGCTCCCACTAAGAGGAAATGGAGCTTTGCCCATGGAAGTGTTATTCCTCCCCAAGAAACCCCTTTGAAAAGGACCCATCCTGAGGATGAAGTTGAGGCTGTCTTACCCGAAAATGTTGAGCCAAATCTTCCTGAAGACTTCTCTCTTTTTATCCACCAAGTGGGACACCCTGTTTCCAGAGTTTGTGAGTTCACACCTTTTTATGTCTCCCTCCGAGTCAAAGACTCTCTCCTCCGCAATTGTCTCATGCACCCAAGTGCCACAACCAACATAATGATAGAACAAGTTATGCATCAATTAGGTTTGAGAATCTCACAAGCAAATACTGGAGATGACTTTGCGAAAGGAATCATTAACAACCTCGAGGTGGCCTTTGACTCCTGCCCCAATGCTCCTTTCTTGATAAATGTGGTCATCATAGATGATGTAAAAAATTTCGGGATTATTCTTCACAAAGATCTCATAGAGCACTTGAATGGAAGTATTTACAAGAAACAATCCAGAGCAACCATCCCTCATCCTGAAGGGGGATTCTTTACTGTTTAGAAGCCTAAGGTGGGGCACTTTCGGATTTTTGGGTGCATCACATATTCACATGTCCCTTTTGAGAAGAGGACAAAGCTAGAGCCCACAACAGAGAGAGGGATCTTTGCTGGGTATAACGAGACTTCAAAGGCTTTCTGTATATACCTTCCTTCCTTGAGGAAGACAGTTTTGAGGAGGGATGTGAGATTTGAGGAGGACAGAGCCTTTAGGAATTCACGAGGGACGGAGAGGGGTGAGCAGTCTTCACCTCATATTCAGGTGAGTCCATAGTAGACTACAGTGACATGGAGTTCGGGGCCACCAATTTTGGTGACAACTGGTCCATAGGTGTCAGGGTCACATATTTCAGTATCGCAGGTTACTAGTCCACAGGTGACAGGCCACATATTTCAGGATCGCAGGTTACTGGTTCACAGGTTTCAGGATCGGGTACTCCAGAGTCTACTTCAGGATCACAGTCTTCAGGAGATGGGGTTGAGAAGGGAGAGTCCCATCCACGAGACACTACTTCAGAGAGGAGGAAGCCCAAGTGTCTTCATGATACTTTAAGGGAGGCACAGGGTTCAGTGGGGAATCCCAGACAGGTTGTGAGGGAGAGTAAACCTCCCAAGAGGTTTTGTAACTACATCGCGATGGTGAGAAATATTCTGGAGTCTGAGCCTTCCACTTTTGAAGAGGCTACTAGTAGACAGGTTTGGAGAGATGTCGTGATGGAAGAGTACAATTCCATCATGAAGAATGATGTCTGGAAAGTTGTTCCTAGACCCGAGGGGAAGTCAGTGGTGACTTCCAGGTGGATCTATAAACTCAAGCATGCTGCAGATGGAAACATTGAGAAGTACAAAGCTCGCTTTGTGGCTCGGGGGTTTTCATAGGTTGAGGGTGTTGATTATGATGAGACCTTTGTGTTGGTTGCTAGATATACCTCGATCAGGTTGGTGATTTCCATTGCAGTAGAGATGGGTTGGAAGATCCACCAGATGGATGTGAAGACCGCATTTTTGAATGGTCTTATACAAGAGGAGGTGTATATTGAGAAACCATTGGGCTTTGAGGTGCATGGGAGAGATTCTCATGTGTGTAGACTAAAGAAGGCATTGTATGGGCTGAAACAAGCTCCCAGAGCTTGGTATTCGAGGATTGATGCCTATTGGTAGCAGTTGGGATTTGAGAAGAGTGAGGCGGATCCCAACCTATACTACATTGTGGTTGGAGAGGATCCTCTCATTCTTTTGCTATATGTGGATGATCTTTTCATTACAAGGGCAGAGAGACTCATCACTAGCTACAAGGAGAGCCTTGCTTTAGAGTTTGAGATGACTGATATTGGACTGATGCACTATTTTTTGGGATTGGATGTTTGGCAGGAGCCTGGACACATCTTCCTGGGACAGGGGAAGTATGTGTGTGACATTCTGAGGAGATTTTAGATGGAGCATTGTAAGCCCATGACCACTCCCATGATTACGAACTGGAAGAAGCTTCATGCTTATGAGTCACAGTTGGTGGATTCCACTTTATATCGTCAATTGATTGGGTCTTTGATGTATTTGGTCAATACCAGGACAAATATTTGTTTTGCTGTCAAAACTCTCAGTCAGTTCATGGTGGAGCCTAGGAGAGTGCACTGGGTGGCAACAAAACATGTGCTCAGGTATCTTTATGGTACGGTAGATTATGGTCTGGACTATTAGAAAGGAGATGGAGTTCGTTTGGTTGTCTATACAGATTGATATTGGGCAGGATGTGTCAGTGACCGGAAGAGTACTTCAGGGTGATGTTTCGGATTGGGCTCAACAATTGTGTCTTGGTTCAGTAGGAAGAAAAAGTCAGTGGCATTGAGCTCTGCAGAGGCTAAGTATATGGCTTTTAGTCAGGCTAGTTGTGAGTCCCTTTGGCTTCACAAGTTGTTGGTGGGATTGTTTGGTGTGCAGTTGAGACCTACCTTGATTTACTGTGATAATCAGAGTTGCATTAAAGTCTCGGAGAATCCATTTTTTCATGACAGGGCTAAGGATATCGAGATTTGTTTTATGTATGTTTAGAGAGGAGCAGTGGAGCTACAATACATATCTACAGAAGAGTAGGTTGCAGACATACTCACCAAAGCATTGGGCAGAGGCAAGTTTGTATTTTTCAGGGACAAGCTTGGAGTGGTGAGTAACACTTTCCTCGGTAAGAGGGAGTGTTAAAAATAATTAAAAAGTACCTGGGCAAGTGTTTCTCATCACCTAGGCACCTAAGGGGTGAGAAAGTGCCTAATGTGGACCCTAGTTATTTAATTTGTGAGATGCAAATTAAAAGGTGACTTTATGACTTAAGTGAGGGGGTGAGTGAAGAGACACTCAATCTCATCCACTCATCTAATCCAATCTCAACCGTTGGATTACGAAACTCTTCACCTACCACCATGAGGTCGATTACAGTAGGAGGGCACACCCATTTTTGGGTTGTTGAAACATTTTTTGAGAGAGCAAGAGAAGAAATTCGAGTTTCAGAAAATAGGTCATTTTTGGAGAGCTAGGGCACGCATTCCAAGGTTGAAAACTAGCATGGAAATCGAGGCAAAAGGTACAACATTAATATCAGGCCGTATAATACGAATTTTAGGAGTCAATATAGTTTTATATTGGCACAGAAATTGAGGAAGGGGCGCAACATTAAATACAGGTCGTACAGTACAGATTTCAATAGTCTGTACGACTGAGTTTTTCGCACATAAATTGAGGAAGGTACAACCAGCTGACATAGGGCGTACTGTACGAATTTTGATTGTTCGTACAGTCAATTTGCTGCACAAAAATCGAGGGAAATTTTTTGTGTGTGATTTCTGGGAGTTTGGCACGATTTTCAAGGAGGCCATATAATCATTTGATACCTAGAAAATTGCTATTGTTGTTGGCATGAATTTTGAGGCATCTGTATAGCAAGTTAGAGGCATAAATATCGAGGAGCAGACCTGTACTTTGGTGCTGAAAATTTTGGCACGAATTTTGAGGAGTTTGTCTCAGAACTTGTGTGAAGACTTGGCACGGTTATTGAGATAAGTTTGTCATTGAATTTTTGAAGAGGAGTATGTTGTAACATAATTTCTCTGAAGCTCACAAATAATAAAAAAACTCCCTCTCTCACTGGTTTTCCCCTTGTGGGTTTTTCGAAGGTCGTTGTTAGACCAAAAAATCATTGTGTTATTTTATGAGTTTTATGTGCTGCTGATATATTTTATTTCTGCATTAAACGATGTTCAGAATCCTCATGTTTTAGCTTTGAAAAAAATATTTTATGCCGAGTTTAATTTGTTGTCATAAAACTGGGTTTGGGCATTAAACATTGGCTGAAAAATCAGCGAGACTGAAACTGGGTGAGGTCTGAAATTTTACAGATCGGGGGATTACAAACCCTTGGGAAAAGTCTTAGGCTGAATGGAGGTGTTATGACACCCCAAATGAAAGAATATCTTTGATGCAGTGTGCCCTCCTCCTCTAGAAATTGTGACAAGCTCCAAATAGGCAAGGTGGCAAAGGCCCAACAATCAAATCCCAATGGGTTTTGGTCACCAAAACCCCTTCCTCTCTCCAGATCGAATATATCTCCTTCAACTAGTGTGCTCTCCTGCTGGAAAATACCAGAAACTGTGCATTACCTCTTTCTCCACTAACTGAGTAATCTGTAGCTGCTGTAGAATGGTGGGGGAGGAATATTGCACCTCTATGACTAAGCTTGGACCACGATAGGTGGGATCTTTCACCACCGAGCTAATCTCTAGGGTTTGTTATCCCGAAACCCTCAAAACATCTTTGGATATAGAGCTCAAGATACAAAAGTAATAATATCCAGAATAATGAGTGAGGTGCCATCCTTTTTCTTTTATACCCTCGTTCTATTTCTCAATTGAGTTAGTTGACCACCTTCTAAGGTTAACTTTTTACTTTTCCACATGTGGTCTTTTTTCCACTTACCTTACCTTTTTACCCAAAGTCACTTTTAAATTATAACATTGTGCTTAGGTGAATACTTTGGGATCTCTTAGTCCCCATTACCCATGAGACTATAGTCTAATGGAGACATCTAGACAACTAAGTCTCTGCTGTCCTCTTATCAAGAGGTGGGCAACATTGCAAGTTTGATCAATCATGAATCATGAGCTGGTGGTTTGCTTCAATCATTTGGATGTGCTCCTGCTTGACCTTCATGTTCTACTCCCTCATTTGGTTTCAGATTCGACTAGACTAACTAATCAACCAATTTTTTGATAGAGTCAAATCGATTGGCCTCCTCACTTGAAGTCTCTAGGTTTAATTTTTCACGTGCCAGGTCGATGCAATTTTCCCATATATCTCGCTCCTGTATTTTTTTGTTGTTAGTCAGTCTCCATCCTTCATTGCTCGCTTCCATCTTGAGACTAATTCTTTTGCGACTTCATTGTACAAATCTAAAATTTGATTGTCGAAAGTGGCGGTTGGGTCAAAGATCATCTCTGTGGGGATGCAGATGCTCCCATCGACCTGAAAGCTATAAAGGTGGTGATGGAAGAAGTAGTTTCTTTCATGTAGATTTTGTTCTTCTTCTTTTTATTATTCTTCTTTGAACCTGATGGCGGTCGTGACAGTTTAGGAGTCCTTTCAGGTGTCTTGTTAATTGGTGGATCTTGGTGGTGTTGTCGGTGCAGTTGTGCTCGAGCCTTTTGGAGCTTTTTGTTTTCCTGTTGATTGTTCTGGTAGAGGGTTCAAATTGCTCTTCGGCCCTTGTTCAATTGTATTGTGAGTTGGTTGTTGCACACTTGAGTTTTTTGTCGTGTCTAGTGCACCCAAATGTTTCTGTTGCACCTACTCTATTTGTTATGTTTGTTATTGCTCAATCACCACTTGGTCGGTTTGTTGAGTAACCACTGGTTTAATCAACAATAGTTGTACTGGCTCTATTTGGTGAACCAACTGCTAAGGTAACTGAGTTTGTTCCTGTGTGTTTGTATTATCACCCATGTCCGGCTGATGAATGTCTCCTTGCCCTTCTTGATTCACCTGTTCTTTCTCTTCTCGGTCGGTTTGGGTCGATTGTTCTTGTTTTTTCTTGTTGGCATGAGTCGACTGCTCATCCTCTTCTTCATCAACCTAGTCCAACAATGTCTCTTCAAAAGAAACTTGAAACCTGGCCTTCTTTTTCTTCTTTTGTTGCGTTGATGGGTCTTCGACTAGCCATTTTTCTTCAATGATCTTGGTAAGCTCAATGGGTGGGGATTACCATGTGAGGTCGATTGTTTGTTGTTTATTTGGAATCAGGTTGGAGGGTCGGGCCATGTGAGTTTTTGTTGTCCAATAGGTGCCAAGAGGGTGGGTTCAACCCGTATTTGTTTCGTGTAGATCCTCCAACCTTTTCATTTTCTGTTGCCTTGTCTCTATATGTTTTTACAGGGATATCCTTGTTTTTGTGGCTTTAGCGCAACTCTCTTTGATCTGGGTCATTGCTTCATTATATGCCGACCCAACACTTGATTTTAGTATTTGTCGAGTTTTGGTTGCTTCCTATCGCGTTGTTTTTCATGTTTGTTGGACCTGCTGAAGTATTTTCTGGGAAATCTTGTCGAAGTTTTCTTTTAGTGTATGATTCTAAAATTCAATGGGCTGGTCGGTCTAAAAGATTCTCTGCCAATCAATTTCGAGTGTTTTTGAAGTTGGCTCGACAGGTTGAGGTGCCCCAATTACAAGTTGTTTCCTTTTTATCCAGGTTCTTTTTACAGGGGAACCTGTTGGATTGTCTAAATTATCCACAAATGGAATGGTGTAGAGCTCATCCTTTTTTTCTTATTCAAGTTCTGCATCTGTAAGAGGCGTTATGATTGGTGTATTTTCTTCAAGGACCACTGCAGGGATTAGAAACTGGGTATTTGTTTGTCTTCCTAATCCTTCAAATATTTCCAAAGGATTCTGTTGGTAGGACAAGTCTTTTGGAGCCGATGTTGAGTTGTCCCAGCACCATAATTTAGTCATGTATGTTATTGTATGATTTGTACTTGTGTAAAGCTCCATCACAATTCCCCAAATCTCAAGTAATTGTGAAAAATCTTACCAATTTCTTAAAAATGTAACCTCAAAACGAGAATTTTGGTTAAAAAACTCATATTTTTACTAAAAACAAAAACAATATTGTATGTTTTTTTTTTTAATATTTTTTTTTGAATTTTAATATTTTTTTTTGAAATTTGATACTTTTTCATTTTTTAAACAAAAATTTTAATTTTGTTTTTTGTAATTTTTTTTTTTAAATTTGTATTAAATTTCATATTTTAAGTGTTTTATCATCTTTAAACAAAAATTTTAATCTTTGTTTTTGTAATTTTTTTTAAATTTGTAATTTTTTTTTTTTTTTTTTTTTTTTTTTATACATATATATATATATTAATCTTTCTAAATTTTGTACCATAATTTTTTTTTAGTTTTCTCTCATTTACTTACCTATATATTCTTGTTTTCCATGTCAGTTTTTAAGTTTTCCTCAGATTGCAACATATAAATTTCTTTAATTTTTTTTTAATTTCAATTATTTTTTTTTCTTTGTTTTTTTAGTTTTAATTTATCAAAAATTCAATTCAATTATATATCTATTTTTTGTTAAATATTTAAAAATAGTGTTATTTAACAACAATGATTTTCTATCTATTAAAGTAAAGGTAAAAAATGTATTAAAAATGATATTTTCCACTATATTTAAAAAAAATATGGAACCATAAATTAATTAAGGAGACAAAAAATCGTATTTTCATGATTGTAAATGGTAAAACATATTTTAAAATTGAAAGAAGCATGGAAAAATGACTAAAAACATTGTTGAAAAAAATTTGAAAATAGATGAAAAAACAAGCATTTTAAAAAAAAATGGAAACATTATGTATCAAAAAATTTTAAAATATCAAAAAACCACCTAAAAAGGGAGGGGGGTGCTTCCGGTAGCACCATTTTTGAAAACGGAGTAAAAAACTTGACCCCCCCAAAAACGAGAACTCTGTAGATTTATCGTTAAGTTGGTAACTATGTTCATAGGGGAGGCTTCCCCGATGACCTCAATGAATCAAAGTAACAAGTATTGTAGCCAAGCCTACCACCCCTTCTCTTGATCACTAAAACATGGTCTAGGTCAAGGAAAACCAAGATGTATAAGGATGTTTGAGTACCTTCCGAGAACAAGAACACTTTGTAGCTTATATGTGATGATTTCCAAGTTCAAACATGCAAAAAATATCTCCTAATACACTAGACATCAATGATTGCTAAAGGCTGTTATAAATTTGCAGCAATGAACAGTATTGCAACAACAATAAAATATTTATAACATCAACAATAAATAATGATCAGAAATGCAACAATTGACAAGGAAAACTTAGCATATATCTAGTAGATTAATATCCAATTGTTCAATGCATTTTCTCAGTATGATAAACCACCTCTAGATCAATGTATGCAACAAATTAGAGTGTTATCAGGTTGTTGTAGCAAACTTTTGCAACAACAAAAAGTTTTCTAGCAAGTTAGTGAGTGTTAGCAAAGTTAGTACAAAGCTTGAGAGAATTGAAAGAGAATGTTTGTTGATCAATTTCACCATAAGAGAGCTGTAAAATTAGTGCCTTTAAGGGCTATGGAGTCTATAATATCCTAGACACTATTTGCACACTTTCTTCTCGTTGTTGTAGCTATATACAAGAGTTTTCAGAATGCTATTTTTTGTCAAACACTTAGGCTATAGGTATCTTTTCACTGTCCAACTTCCATTATACTGTTGTGTGTTTTTAAAATTGATTTTCTGAAGTATAATGTGTAGGTTGCATATGATTTAATTGTGTCAAAGGTGCTTTTATCACAACAAAAATACATAACAACTAGCATAGAAAATACCCATAACTTACAGCTGATAAAAATGGAGAGAAACACAGTAAATATATCTTTATTTATTACCAGCTTATAAATGAGCAAGAACAATGGTAACAACTCATAGTTTGTTGTATGCATTCCAACTTATAATCCTCTATTTATTGGAAGACTAGAATTGCTAAATGAGTCGGCCTCCAATGGTACTTTTGTTGCTTCATAATTGATACTCCATTGAGATATATCGCCCCCTTTTATACAGATTTCAGTCTGATATGAATATTTCAGCTCCAACACAGAAATATGGCTTCTCTTTCAAGGAGAAACAACTTGTTTATAAGAAACCTTGAGCCTACTATCAATATTGTGCCTCTAAAGGTGAGAAACTCAACATCCTAACCCAGAAATGTGCTCAACTCACTTAGAAAGGTTCAACAAAGGGAACCCACAATTTTATTTGAAGAATTTAGCCTCCACACTTCCATAATTCACCCCACTTAAGAAAAAACTCGACCCAATATTAGAGAGAGGACCAACACTTAAGAAACTTGGTCCCTCAAGCAAGTTTGACACATGTAGATCCAAAACTCATCCTCCACATCGAATATTAGTCGCCACAATGAAAGAAACTCAACAACCACTAAGGAAACTTCGTTGCCAAGATGAATACTCTACCACAATGAAGCACAGTAAGAATATTAGAGTGATCTTCTCTCAATGACTAACTAGGGTGGATAGTCTCAACACCGAAACCAATATCAAAAAATCTCTAGGGTTTTTCATCCCAAGAGCCAAAGCTAGAAAGAGCTCTCTCAATTCAATTTTAGAAAATAACAAGTGAATAATGAGAGACAATGCTCCTCATTCCCTTTTTATTCTTTTGTTGACCATTTTCGCCATTTTTACCCTTTTAATAAGTTAAAGTGACTTTATGAACTCAATAGTCACTTAGGTGTCTTTTTCACTGCTTACTCAATGTCACCTTTTAAAATTAAATTATTTCCCACTTCGATGACATTAAATACTTAATTAATTCCCTTTTTCCCACTAACTATAGCCTACGGGAATCACTTAGGCTATTTCAACCATCTCTCGAAGAGCTCATTTGGAAAGGAACATTATAGTCCTCCCTTCCTGAGATTGTTTGTCCTCAAACAACTACAAATTTGGATATTGCAAGATTTGGTCGCTTTCCCATTTGGCATCCTCTACGGGTAAATCTCTCCATCTGATGAGGTACTCTCAGATCACCCTGTTTCACAACTTCCTCTCCCAAACCTCCAATACCTTCTCAGGAACCAATACTAGTTTCCCTTCCTCATCCAATGAAGGTAACTTTGCCAAAGTAGTGACTTGTTGTCCCAATGCCTTTTTGAGGCACAAAACATGAAACACATTGTTTTTTTTATTTCCCTCCGACAAATCTATCTCATAAGCTACCTCTCCAATCCTCTGAATCACTCTGTAGGGACCATAAAAATGTGGCTTAATCTTTTCAGCACCATTTTTCTTCAGTGAAGACTCTATGTATGGCTGTAGCCTCAAGAATACCAAGTCTCCCACTTCGAAAGTGCGCTTGACCCTATTCCTTTCTGCATATATCTTTTGTTCATTCTAGGCCATCTATAGATTGTCCTTAATATCTTTGAGGAAATCCTGAATCTCCTGGATCCAATCATTGCCTTTGGGAGCCCTGTTATCCCCAAATGCCAAGTCAATAAAAGAAGGATCCTCATAACCATATAATGCTCAGAATGGTGTTATGTCGATGGACATATGATAAGTGGTGTTATAGTAGTCTTCCTCCAAGTGAAACCACTTAACCCATGCCGTATGTTTCCCAAACACGTAGTTATGTAATTACCCCTCGAGCCACTTGTTCATGATCTATGTCTATCCATCTGTATGAGGGTGGTAACTAGTGCTAGGAGTCAACTTTCTGCCAACCAAACTGAACATCTCTTGCCAAAACGCACTAAGGAAATTGTTGTCCCTGTCACTAACAATATACCTCAACAACCCATGGAGTCTAAATACTTCCCTGAAGAACAACTCTGCTACCTTTTTTGCCTTATATTATGAGGATATGGCAAAGAAATGCAAAAATTTTGTCCATCGGTCAACCACCACATATATGCAGTCTCTGCTTTGTACCCTTGGTAATATTGTGATGAAGTCCATAGATATGCTCTCCCACTTTTTATCTAGGATGGGAAATGGTTGTAGTAACCCCATAGGATGGGTCTGCTCTGACTTGTTCTTCTGACAAGTCACACACTCTTGCACATGCCTCAATACATCATCTTTGATTCCCTTCCAATTGAACCTCTCCCCGATCTTTCTATAAGTTTTAAAGTATCCTGGATGCCCTGCTAATGGTGTATCATGCATGGATTTCATAATTTTCTGCTTCAGTGTACATTCTGGAACTAATTATATGTAGTCTTTGTAGTAGATGATGTCATCCACCACCTTATACCTATCATCCCGCACACTACGATCCGTCAATTCACAAACAAATTGGTTTTTGGAATACTCCACCAAGAGATGAGATTTCTAATCAGCTGAAATCTCTACAAGTGAAAATATCTCCGGTTTCTTGGAGAGAACATCCACAAATACATTCTTCTTTCCTTTTATACACTCAATGTCAAAATCATATTCCTGTAGTTTGTTAACCCACTTCTGCTGCATTTCATTCAATTCATTTTTCCCTAAGAAGTGCCTCAAGATGTTGTGGTCTGTCTTAACCACAAATTTTCCACCTACCAAGTATTGTATAAACTTTTCCAAGGAATGCATGATGGTGAGTATTTTCTTTTCGTAGATGGAGTAGATTCTCTCTGAATCTGTGAGATTTCTACTCTCATATGCTATGAGATGCCTCTGTTGCATCAAAATTTCTCCTATTCTCTCACCTGATGCATCACACTCAAGCACAAAGGGCCGAGTGAAATCAGGAAGTGCTAGAACTAGGCAAGTGTTCATCACTTCCTTCATCTTTTCAAATGTCCTCCGAGCCTTCTCTATCCACCTAAACACCCCTTTCTTCATGAGATCTATGAGTGGTGCAACCAACTATGAAAACACCTTAACAAACCGCCTATAGTAACTGCAAATCCCAAATAAACCATGCAAGTGTGAAATATTTTTGGGTGGAAGCCAATCCAGTATAGTATGTATATTCTCCCTATGCATGTGTACTCCATGAGCACTAACCACGTGACCCAAGTATAATATATTTGTCATGCAAAACTCACACTTTGACTCATTTACATATAATTATTGTTCCTCCATGATTCTCAAGATCTCCTCCATATGCTCCAAGTGTTATTCCCATGTCCTGCTATATATCAAAAGATCATCAAAGAAGACCAAAAAAAACTTCCTTAGTTGCTTCTTGAATATGTGATGATTCATGCAAGATTGAAAGGTGGCAGGTGCATTGGTCAACCCAAATGGCATGACCAAAAACTCGTAATTCCCATAATGGCATCTGGAAGAATTTTTGGGAATATCCTGCTCTCGGACTTTGATCTTGTGGTACCTCGATCAAACATCAATCTTCTAAAAATACACTGCCTCATGTAACTCATCCAAAATATCGTCGATTTTAGGAATAGGGTACATGTTCTTAATTGTATTCTTATTTAGTGCTCTGTAGTCAATGCACATCCACATTGTGCCATCCTTCTTCTTCACTAACACTACAAAAGAAGCGAATGGACTAGAGCTCGGATTAATGTGTCCCATCTCTAGTAGTTCCTTAATGGCCTTCTCAATATCATCCTTGAATTTCTTCGGATGCTTGTAGGGAGTGGTGATCACAGGTTTTTATCCCTCCTCCAATTCAATAATGTGCTCAAATCCCCTGTTGGGCGGCCTCCCTGGAGGTATCTGACCAAAGACTCGATCATGTTTACTCAACAATGTATGGATGTCTACATGATACTGATGGCTACTATCAGAGGGTTTCTCAGTAGTAATCAAGAACTCTGCGACATAAGCGACATCCCCGTGTCTAAATATACCCTCCATCTGTTTGGATGAGACAATCATGGAAGAATCATTTGACATGCCTCTAAAAACCACCTTCCTACCATCTATTGTTTTGAACTCCATCTCCATGGCCTGGTAGTCAACCTAATGTTTTTCTATGGAAAAAATCCATTGGACACACAGTATAACATTGGTGTCTTGTATCTCAACTACATAGAAGTCATCGGTCATTGTGTAATTGATCAATGCTAAGGATAATAGTGGGATCTTTTGTGTGCAAGGAATAACACACCCACCATCTACTGCTACATCAAATCCCTCAAAATCCATCATAGGAATGCCCCTCTTAGCCACCAATGCTAAGTCAATGAAGTTGTGGGTTTCCCCACCATCAATCAGTATTGTGACCCATTGACCTTGTACAACACCTCAAATCCTGAATATGTGAAATATGGGGACACTCGATAGAGTGATGATAGCTCCACTTTTGACCTCCTCATGTGGTTTCTCTTGAGCTGATTTTTCCTGCTCGTTGTCATGTACCTACTTTGCTTCTTCCTCCTCCTCACTATTTGAGAGCACCTCTATATAATGTGCCTTTCCCTTTCCCATACACTTGTTTCCAGGTTTTGAAGGGTCCTTGCAGTTCAATCAAAGATTCTCTCCTCTCAACTCATTATGAGTTTCCTCATCCAACTTCTCCTTACTTGTTACCTCTTTCTGAAAGGGATTCTTATCTTTATTTTTCTAAGGAATGAAAGGCTTGGAGATTTTTTTTGTCTTTTGGACTTCATCCTCCATGTCTCGTGTCCTGATAATGGCATCCTAAAGAGTCTTAGTCTTGAAGGATTTTACCCAACCATGCAGTGGCTCAGATAAATTATCCATGAACAACATCACCAACCCCTGCTCAGATATATCTGTCACCGTGACTGCAAGTCTCTGATACTCAGTGATGTAAGCATCTGGTGTCCCAACCTACTTGAGTTGTGCCAAATATCTGAAATGTATCTCTGGATCCTTCCTTTCAGACCTCTCCATCAACTTCTAGGTGAATTCCAGATAAGAGGTAATACTAGCATTTCCCAGATGACCAATCCATAGTACCACCACTCATGGACCTCTCGGTCCAAGTGAAAAATAGTGACTTTAATCACTTTTGCCTCTGACATGGTTTTAAGATGGAAGTAGGTGTCCAAATTTTGAACCCATGCTCTAGCTGTGCATTTTCTTGAACCATCAAAGGGGGAAATGGTGAGCTTCCCAATCTTCCTCATGAAATCAATGTTTCGTTGACCTCAGTTAACCTCCCTTCACCTGCTCCTGTAATTGATATTGCAGTAGTCTTATAGTGACATGACCACCTGAAAGTTATCACCAAAATCCTGGTACTCCCTCCAGTGATCATCAAAGGTATCACCCTGACCTTGCGGTCCTTGATTCCCTACTTGTTGGTTCCCCACGAACTGAAGCATAAGAGGTCTGGGAATTATTCTACCTGTGGTTCTAATGCTGACCTGTGCAAGAATATGATTATTATTTCCCTCTGCATGGTTTCCATTGTTCCCATTGGAACCCCCTGCACCATTGTTTCCCCTATGGTGTCCATTAGTGCCTCCATTACCATTGTTACCCCCATGGTTATGTAACATACATAATAATAATAATAATAATAATAATAATAATAATAGTTAATTAAGGGACACATCCCTTCATGAATAGTTGCTATAAGTGCCTTTAGGATTTGTATATATACGATACTATCATTGTATCTTCGAGCATCTCATATATCATTCATACTTATTCAAATATATTTACTATCCTTAATGAATTATTGTGTACTATCATATTTATATTGGATATTCGTTATATGAACTAGATTGGTTCATCACATTGGTATCAGAGCTTCGTTGTTGATCCTAGTGATTGGCCATATAGGCTTCTAGCCACAAGGAATTTTTTCAGAGTTTCTCTAAAAGTCTGGTCTTTGACCATAACAGGCCCTTGGCCATTTTTGTTGGAGTTACTTCACACACACCTAGGATTTCTTTTTCCTAAGGTTTTTCCTATGTTTATTAGTCATTATTCAATCTCCTATATTTTAGGAAGAATATTCCTCTAGGGAGAATATTCTTTTCAGTCTTCACTTTAGTTTGATTAGTTGAGTGGAGTCTAGATGCTACATTGGTATTGTCACCATGCAACATTGGGATCATCACCAGCTAATGCACATTTTCCTTGGGATTGTCACCAGACTAGCGCATTACTCATGATTCCCTGATCTCCTCCTCACTTCACTCTGTTTTAGTCAGTTAACTGAAGACTGATAGACTAGTTAACTTGGCTAGGTGGCAGTTCACTCCCGTAATTGCCCAAGAGACTAGACTAGGTGGCAGTTTACTTCTGTAACTATTGGTGTGTGTCCAGATCACTCTATACCAACACTATGGTGCATTGGCTTCTCCTCCAGTGCGCATTGGTTGAGTTATACAAAGTATTTCATGTGTAAATTATCAATTATTTATTTGGTTAATGAGAATTCTTCCATTCTTTCTCTCCTACTTCTCTTTTCTTCTATTTTATCTGCAACTATGTATGTCAATTCCGAGCTAGATATATTATGTGCATGTTCAACACATTTACATGGTATCAGATCCGATAGACTGCTAGGAAAAATACACACCAAATTATTTTTTGCAAGTACCGAAGATTGAAGACATTGGAAAAATGGAATTCCCAAAAGAATTCATTCTTACAGCTTAAAAATTCTTTGCATGGAAGGAGAATACGATAATGCATCTTCGAAGAAAAGGATTATACAGGTTAACCATGAACACAGAGACAAAACCAACATCAGCCATAGAAAAATCCAAGTATCTAAATCGAATTGATGAAGCATTCAAAACAATTTGCAGTTTCATTTATCCAGATCTCCTCTTTCACATATCTTCTTGTAAAACCCCCAATGAATCCTGGACCACCATGGAAGGGCTCTTTGGAAAATAGGATAAGATGAGGGGACACATGATCGAGGTGGAATTGCTCACATTGGATCCAAAAAGCTTCGACAATCTCCAAGATTTCTTTACAAAATACAAGGATTTACTATCGAAACTCAAGGCTTGTGGGGTTGATAAATCTAAGGAGGAGAAACAAATGGTTCTCACCATTCTCTCCAAACTTGGTCCTGAATTCTCAGTTTTTGTATCCACATTCCATTCATTCAAATTCACCTCTGAAGCCACCTGGAAGATGCCTTCTCTTGAGGAATTTATCAAATCCCTGACACAAGAGTAGACCAAGCTCATCAATATGGGAAAAATCAAAGGCCCAAAGGCGCATGCACTTACTGTTCAATATGACAGCGGTAATCAGTATCATAAATTTAAAGAGAAATACAAAAGGAAAGCTCATGCAAATCCGAAGAATGAAGGGTACTCAAAACCCTTCAACGATGCCTCCAGATACAAAGGTGGAAAGGGAAGAAAAGGGGAGAAATGCACATACTTCCATAAAGGATTCCATCCAAAATCTGCATGCATGCAGAAACAGATAAATATAATGACTCGAATACTTCAGCAAAACAACCTTGGAGATTGCATCCCTGAGGGTGCCAAGAAGAAGAAGCTAGAAGATCGGAATCCCAAGAAAGACAATTCTAGTCATGCCTTGATTTCCATCAACTCCTCTCATGATGCTTGGATCGTAGATTTAGGAGCATCACACCACATGGCTACCACAAAAGAGGTCTACTCTTCATTGGATGCATTCAAAGGTTCTCCTATTCTGATGGGGGACAACTCTCTAGTCGAGGTCACCGATAAAGGAAGGATTGAACTCACCAACGAAAGCTTCGAGAATGTGTTGCATGTTCCCAAACTTTTTTTCAATCTTCTCTCTGTGTATCAGATGAAAAATTCCGGCACCAGAAATAAATTCATATTCACACCTGATGCAGTGGATATCTATGACATGCAAACCAATTCCAGGGTTGCTACCGGTGAGGTAAATCATCAATCTAGGCTTTACACGTTTTCTAAATTTATTGAACCATATTTCGCTTTACTGCTTACCCATGCTGATGAAAGTAGTAGGATATGGCACAAAATGTTTAGGCATTTAAATTTCAGATATATGCAACAACTTAGCAAGTAGGAATTAGTTGATGGTCTACCACACATCCATTTCTCCAAAGGAATTTGTGAGAGATGTGTTCTTGGAAAACACCCTCAAGAGAAATTCAACAAAGTAAAGAAACAAAGGGATTCCTCTCCTTTAGATCTGATCCATAGTGACCTCATGGGCCCTTTTCCACATCCATCAATCAACAAAGCAAGGTACGTGCTCATTTTTGTTGATGATTTCTCATGCTTCACGTGGATTTTCTTTCTCAGGCAAAAATCATAGGTCTTTCAACACCTCAAGGATTTCAATGCCCTTGTTGAGACACAGTCAGGAAAGAAAATCAAAATCCTATGAAATGATAATGGGGGAGAGTATGTCAACCATTAGATCTAGAATCTCTGTCATGAGGCAGGGATTCAGTTGCAACACACAGTTCCCTATACTCCATAGCAAAATAGAGTTGTTGAGCGGAAAAATAGATCTCTAAAAGAGATGGCATCTTGCATGCTACATGCAAAGTAACTTCCATAGAGATTATGGGCCGAAGCAATTAATTTTGCAACCTAAATCCAAAATAGATCTCCCCATAGATCTGTCAAGGATAAGACCCCCCATGAGGCTTGGAGCGGCCTCAAACTGGAAGTCACCCACTTTCGTATTTTTGGTTCACGTGCATGGGCCCAGATTCCCTCTAAAAATAGGAAGGCACTTGATCCATAGAGCACATATTTTTGTTGGATACCTCGACGATGTGAAGGGATACAGAGTCATTGATCTTTCCTCGGACCGAATCATCATTGAGTGTAGTGTCCAATTTGAGTAAAGTGTTTCACATGTACCTCAACAACCGCATGCAGACACCTTTGTTCTTCCACTTGTTAGAGATGATGAGCATGGACATGCTGACTCTTCTTCATATGAGAGTTCTGATTCAGATGATCCAGATACAGAGTCAGTATAGTCATATGTAGAGTCAGTGAATCCATATGCAGATGTAGAGCCAGAGCAGAGGCCCAAGTGGGCTCAGATTACTCTTCAGGATGTAGGGGATCTTGTTGGTGATCCAGCTGATACTAGGAGGACTCGATTTGATTTCGAGGAGCCTCCTCTTGTAGTCACTGCCATTGAACCATTGTCACCGAGGCATATTTTCTTGGTTAGGTCTTCAAATCCATAGTATTATGGCGAGGCTGTTGGAAATCCATTTTGGGAATCCATTATGCAGGAGGAGTACAACTCCATCCTCAAGAACCATACTTGGGATCTAGTTCCCCTTCCTTCAGGAAGGAAACTTGTCAGGTGCAGATGGGTCTACAGGACCAAGGGCCTAGCGGATGGATAAATTAACAGATACAAAGCCAGGCTTGTTTCCAAATGCTTTCAACATGTGCATGTAATTGACTATGATGATACCTTCGCTCTAGTAGCGAAGATGGATTCCGTACGATTGGCACTTTCCACTGCGACAGCTAAGGGATGGGAAGTACATCAGATGGATGTGAAGAATGCATTTATTCACAGTGATCTCTCTGAGGAGATCTATATGGAGCAACCCCATGGATTTATGCATGATTCATCTTTGGTCTGTCGACTGAAGAAGTCTCTTTATGGCCTCAAGCAGGCTCTGAGGGCATGGTATGCTAAGATGGACTCCTACTTGCCGTCACAGAACTTTGTACGTTGTAAATAAGACTCGAATGTTTACATGCTCAAGACGATTGATTCACTTCTACTCCTAGTTATCTACATTGATGATTTGTTTATCATAGGTTGCTCGACTTCAGCAATTGCTGCAGTCAAGAGGATTCTACACGACATGTTCTTGATGATGGACATGGGTCCGCTGCATTTCTTCCTTGGACTCGAGATCAGTTAGGATGCATGAGGCATCAAACTGTCTCAGGCCAAGTATGCATGAGATATCCTTGAGTGATTTCACATGACAGACTGCAAGTCTGCCCCGACTCCTTTCCTATCAGGAGTCATACTTGAGGATGGTGGGGACACTCCACTGGTTGACAACACACTGTACATACAACTAGTTGGGAGCTTGTTGTATCTCACACACTCCAGACCAGACCTCTCCTATGCAGTTGGAGCAGTCTCCAGGTTCATGCAGGAGCTGCATGAGCTACATTGGAAGGCTAGAAAGTGTATCCTTCGATACGTACAGGGCACCATCACCTTTGGGATTCACTATGCAACAAACTCTACATTGGACCTCATTGGGTTCACTGATTCTGATTGGGATAGTGATAACATTGATCGCAATTCCACATCTGTTTACTCACTGAGTCTTGGTTTCGGGCCTATTTGTTGGTCAAGCAAGAAGTAGGTTGTCATTGCTCTATCTTCAGCCTGTTGATGATTGCAGTGTCATGAGACATCCTCCAGGATACGTTCTCCTCTGTGACTAAGTTGAGTTGACCTGAGAGGGATCAGAGTGTTGGGCATACCCACGTGATGGGACATCGTTCTCCTCTGTGTGAGAGTTGAGTCATCCCCCAGTGGTTGGGGCATCATTCTCCTCTAGAGAGTTGAGTCATCCCCCAGTGGTTGGGTGTGTCCATGTGATGGGTGCATCATTCTCCTCTGTGTGAGATTTGAGACGATGTGGTACTCCAGATGATTCTATTTAGTATGGCGTCCCTGTGGCTGAGCATAGGTGGATGTATCCCTAGTGGCTGAGCACTAGTGGACATGTGGATCCCTTGCTATATTGTCTAAGTGTAAGATTTGCTTGTAACCCTAATTGTGATGTAAAGGGTGCAAGTCGACCCCACCATATGTGAAAGATAATTAATGTTTATTGTTAAAATTAACTATTTTATGAGTTATTGAGATTGGCCCTGTTGTGCCAATAGACACAAATTTTACTATGTCTAGGTCTAGTATAAATAGAGGTGATTTCCCCATTGAGGAAACACTTTCACACACAAGTCACTTGTCATTTCAGAATTTCAGCAAGTACACTTTAAGGGCTGAAGTGCACACCTCTCTTGGGCACAAGTTTCAAGGTAGTTGAGCACCCTCTTCTGTGCATTAAGGTTTTATGGTTGGGGGATCTTCTCTTGAGAATATAGCAAAGGATTGCTAGGTTTTCTTCCTTTGAGTAGAAGGGCTTCCCAGGATATTTCTTGTGTTCTTGTGCATGGTACTTCCTCTTGTGATATTGGTTATTACAACACTTGTGAATGGTGTAGCTGCATTTGTTTATGGTTCAAGTAAATTCTAAAATGAAATCAACCTCATGATTGAGTCTAGCATAGTGAAAATTCAACATGGTATCAAAGCATACTTCTTGAAGAAGACATTGCACAAGCCTACAAAGACAACCATCCTCTTTTCTGAAATCTGTACTACCCTCTTAGGGTTTCCAGAAAACCGAACGACCATCTCCCTTTTGAGTATTTAAACACCTTTTATTGAAACGTCGGGGATAGAAATTGCATAGGGGTGTATGGCCTCCCTCAACACACCTCCAACAACTCTCATATTTCATTTATGAGCATTTTGGATTTTTGTCCCTAGGGTTTCTGCAGCTCATTGAAGGAGATTTTCAACCCACCAATGTTCTTCTGACTTTCAAGGCTTATTGTTGGCAATAATAAGCCAAACCAAACCTACGATTTCTATCCTAGCCTAGTCATTAGGTTTCCTATCCCAGTTGGTAATGGTTTGTGAAGAATCTAAAAATATGATGAACAAAACTATGGTTGAAGATAGGCTTGATGGATCAAGCAACTTAAGTTCCTAGAAGTCAAGACTTCAAAGAGATGAAGACATAAAAGAAGAAGCCTTCTTATTCATTTCATCACTCTCAGGTATAGTTCCTACTGATAATAATATTTGGTTAATTGACAGTGGTGCCTCTAGGCACATGACTAGATATAGAGATCATTTGACAGATCTTGTTGAGAAAGAGACCAGTCTACATGTTGTACTTGGAGACAATGTCAGATATAATGTGAAAGGGGTTGGAACTCCTACATTCCAACTATATTCTGACATGCCTCTTCAGTTGAGTGAGGTACTATATGTACCTGGGATGAAAAGGAACCCTGTCTCAATTTTTTCCTTAGAGGATAAAGTCTACAAGGTTACCTTTTCTGAAGGAAAAGTGATTACATGGCACAAGGACTCACATATGAATTCTTCTTGAGTAATTGGTGTTCGAGAAAAAAACTTATACATGTTGACTGTTCGACCAGTCTAGGCCCTGTTACATGATACTTTCAGCTTGAGTGAGCTATGGCATATGAGACTTGCTCACATTCATTATAGAGCCCTTCCAACTCTAGGGAATATGGTAACATGCCTTCCAGCAATACAGGTTCAACATAAAAATGTTTGTAAAGGTTGTGCTCTTAGAAATAATGTCAAGAGGTCCTTCTTGAGCAGTGACAACAGATCCAAGGAAATCTTGAACTTGATTCATTCATATGTGTGTGGACCAATTATTGTTGCCTCCTTGAATGGATATTTGTACTATGTGCTCTTCATAGATGATCACTCTCGGAAAACATGGATTTATTTATTGAAGACAAAGGATGGAGTCCTTGCAAGATTTCAAGAATTCAAATCTTAGGTTGGGAACCTGACCGGAAGGAAGATCAAGGTACTAAGATCATATAATGGAGGAGAATACACCTCCAAGGATTTCAATGATTTTTGTATTGAGGTAGGGATCAAGAGGGAGTACACAATCCCTTACAACCCTGAACGTAATGGGGTTGCAGAGAGGAAGAAAATAACCATCATTGAAGAAACCAAAGCAATGATACATGATCAGAGTCTACCTATGAATCTATGGGTAGAAGCATCCATGACAATAGTATATGTTTAGAACAGGAGTCCTCACCAGATTTTGAAGAACATGACTCTCGAAGAAGCCTTCATCGGAGTGAAGCCTGAGGTTGGATACTTCAGGATATTTGAGTGTCCAATATACTTTCATGTACCCAAAGAGAAGAGGTCCAAGCTAGACCCTTCAGGAAGAAAGGGTACATTTGTGGGATACATGTTGGATATATTGTCATTGATGTCAACAGTTGATGTGATGATCTGTTGTTAATAATGAATTACCACAGATGAGATTGTCATTGAAGTCAACAAGTATATCAGTTAGCAGAAGATCTCAAACAATATACAGAGATTGAAGGCGTAAGCTCAGAAGGAGGAGCGAACAAGAAGAGTGAACAATAAAAAGATCAAAAGCTTAGAAGGGAAAACACAGTACGTTAGCAAATGCAGAGAAAGGATGAACCAATTCGTGATTATTGTTGATCACGATAGGATCAACAATATTCCTATGATAAAAGCTCAGGAGGGTTAGCAAACGCAGAGATCAAAGCTCGAAAGGAAAAACACAAGCTCAGGGTGAGAAGCTTCAGCGACCGTACGATCAAGAGTGAGAAGCCTCAACAACCATCCGATCAAGGTTAACCTTGTTGATCATCTAAATATAACGGAGATCGGTCATATGAGTGACTGTGGGCTTGAGGATCGTGACCGTCGGATCTGCAAGCCAGATCAACGATAGGGATGAATTGTGGGGAGTGAAAGAAGAATTAAAGAACTCGCTAGTTCTAATCCCGCAATTGGTCTAGATCGTTAGATATAATAGAATCAGAGATCGACGACTGTGGTTGATCCAACAAGCGATCAGATTAAGTCAGATTGAGTTGTGACCGTCAGATGTGCAATCGCCAAATCTACGACATGGATGAATTGCAGAGATCGAATGGAGAATTCAATATCGTGCTAGTTCCAATCCCGCAATTAGTCAGGACCGCCCGATCTTATATATTCAAAGATCAACGATTGTGGTTGACTCACCAATAATGCACAACTTCCAATTGCGGAGTTTGGGTGACGAATTAAATCACTCGCAAGTTGTAGTTCTGCAATCATTGTTGACCGTTGATTTGCTTCGAGAATATCCACAACCGTTGGATCAATTTTGAGTGGAAGGATATGATAAGCGAGGTAAAGAGGCAGTGAGTTCGAATATCTGAATACCCGTCGATCGTCAGATCAAACCCAAATTCCTGTCAACCGTCGGATCATGTCGAAGTGGAAGGATAGGATAAACAAGGCTAAAATTTTGAGATTTTGATTAGTCAAATACCTGTCAGCCGTCATATCGTGTTAAAGTGGAAGGACATGATAAGCTACAAGAGCTGCAACACAGAAAGATTGAGCCGTCAATCTAAGATTCTGATTGAACAAACATCCTTCACTTCGGGTCTAAATATGTGAGGAACTTACGCTCCGTTAGTTTGAGATTTGAAATACCCGGAGCCCGGAAATTTGAAGTGAATAAGGACCGTCGGATTTGGAGGACATAACGAGGACTATTGGATCAAGGCTATTGATTAGAGACCACGTCAACAAATACACATGGCATAATCAGGTGATGACAAGCGTCAAGAGGAAATTGGCTCGTACCATGTCAACAAGTGACGCAAGCAAGTTACGTCACTCTGAGAATTTTTCTTCGGGAGTTTTACCACCAACACTCGCCCAAAGTCCCAAAGTCCCGAATGCCGAAGACTCGAAGTGGACATGAGACGTCTTCTCTGAAGATCAATTTGGTAGCAGTCTTGACCGTTGATCTACTACAGTGGAAGGATAATGTAAATGGAAAATTTAACCCACAACAAGTGGTCTCCACTGTTGATGACTTACACAATAGGTGATCACTCCGAAGGAAAATGGAGCAGCGTTTATTTGAAACCTCTGAAGTATCGAAGAGGACATAAGTCGTCCGATATGAAAGATTGCTTCGGGAGTATTCTCAACCGTTGATCATACTATAACGAAAGTTGAGGCCTGAGAATTCCGAAGCCCAGAAATGCGAAAGGATATCGATCATTAATCCAAGAGGGACACACTTCAGCCATTTTTCAGCTCCATAATATTGACGTATGGAGGAAAGAAGGGGTTGAGAATCAAAATCTCCAAAGTCGGAAGAATCGAAGGAGATCTCGATCGTCAATCTTATGTCAAGTGTACTATCAACCGTTGATCAAAATACAGTGGAAGGATAGCGTAAGCACAATAGACAAAGTCACGGAGTAAAAGGTGGCCAAACATCTCATTGCTTGATTAAGTCATGGCTGTTCGATTAAGCAATGAAGGATAGACGTAAGGATCATATATAACCATTAATCTAGTTTTGAGATATAATGTGAACTGTCAGATCTGTTCAGGGATATCGTATTCGGGAAGATTTTAAATGTTGTAAGTCACGAAGACCCGAAGGGCGAAGACCCGAAGTCCCGACAATCATCCATTTCAGGAGATTGAATCGTGACCGTTGAATCAATAAATGCTCAAGATATCATCTCACCTAACGTCTGGTCAACACCATTGGTCATATGGTAAAGATATTTGAAAGGCAAAAAACAATGCATTGTTTAAATTATTAAGCATGTGGTTCTACGCCATTGATCATATGAACTGATTTGAAGGAAGCGCCAATCTCTGTTATCACAGAGATGAAGGAAATCAATCCATGACTGTGATCGATTTGTGAAAAGAAAGGGGATGCCAGGTGTAACGCTGAAAGGCCCAAATTGATGATCTCTGGTGGTCCCAAAAGTTATTGTAAATGAACAAGTTAGCACAAGTCGGCTCAATAACTTAAAACAAGTTTTGAGCATAAACAAGTATAAATACACCATGATTGGTTTACTTGAAAAGGTGCGTGTGGATGAATCGTGGCTTGTGAAGTGAAGAGGCAGATCTGGACCTGAGGTCCGTGAGAATATAAGAGAGATGTAGAAGTGAAGAAGGTAAATATATCAGAGAAAAGATAAATCGAAGAAGGCACGGATTTCAGAGAGAAGATGAAATGCGGTGATGAGTGTTTTATGATATACCTCTAATCATGAGATAGAGTTGATTCTATAATGGATCACTACTACCGGAGTTGAATAAAATCTAGTTGGATAGACTGGGTTCTATTAGCAAGTTGGGTCTTGCCTAAGAGTTGTTTCTCTCCGAGGAGTTGGTGCTCCTTACTTCAGTTGGTGCTAAAACAAATCAGTTGATGCTGGGAAAATCCTCTTTCACGTATATTCAAATCAATTATACAAAATCTTATACAAACATGTGGTGTCTATGTGTCCATTGTAATTATGATTTGATTGTTCTTAATCTGTTCAAATATGTTATAACTGGTAACCTGTGAGAAGAAAAAGTTAGAATAGTCCACACACTAATTCACCCCCCCCCCCTCTTAGTGTGGGCGATGTGTTCAACATTTGGTATCAGAGCGAGTTACTTTAACACAGTTTAACCACTAGAAGGTAGATCCTAAAGAAATGGGTGGACAGATGGCTCTCTCCGCAATTGAAACTCCCTTATTTGATGGAACAGATTATTCCTCATGGAGAGAAAATATGAAACAATATTTGAAGTCAAAAGGTTATGAAGTTTGGAATTCATTAGTAAGCAAGCCCTGGGACTTAAATACATCAAAGAATCTATCCAAAATTACAGTCCAAAGAAGAGCAAGGAAGAACAATGAAGTGGCATTGAATATTCTTCTCAATTGATTATTAGATATAATCAAGGCAAGCATAGGACTATGCACATCCGCCAAGGACTTATGGCTGAAGTTAGAAAAGATATATCAAATCAAAGGTAAAGACACATAAGACATTCCTATCAAGGATGAAGATGAAGACTCAACCATCAATAAAGGTATGGAGTCTCCACAATATTTCGATTGCAATAGCAGTGATATTGAATCCTCCTCTGCAAGTAAAGAAGAAGACTTAGATACAATAACAGAATGTTATGTTAGCATTTATCCCATGGAAGAAGAAGAAGAAGAACTATCAAAGGCCAAACAAAAGGTTGATTGGAGTCTCTGTGAATACCTCTATGACCATAATGAATCAAATTATAGCTATCTTCATGACTACACTAAATAATTTCTTGAAAATAGTCAAAAGCATGTCTTGGAAATAAAGGAAATGCTCAAGGAAAATGAAAAGATAATATATGAGCAGGACAATCAGTTAGAAGAGAAAGAAGAGGAGATCGAGAAGCTAAAGAAAGAAATTAGTCAAGTAATAGAAAAGGAGAAGGAAGATGATGAGCTTAGCAATCAGAGGCATATCCTGGAAATAAAAGAAAAGCTCAAAGACAATGAAGAAATCATATCTGAGCAAAAGATTCAATTAGAGAACAAAGAAGAAGAGATCAAAATATTGAAAACAAAAGTTGTTGATATAACAAAAGAAAAGGAAGAGGAAATTGAGAGACTGAAAAATGAAATTAGTCAAGCAAAAGAAGAAAAGAAGGAAAATGATGAACCAAGAAAAAACCTTGCAGATATAAAAGAACTAAGGGAAAGCTATGTCAATCTTAAAATCCAACTTGAAGAAGCCAAAAGGAGAGAGGAGGTAGTAAGGAACCAGTTGGACAAAAAAGAAGAATCTTTTCATGAGTTGGAAGTAGAAGTTGTGAATCTTAGAGAAGGTTGAAAAGTCAGACACCCAAATCAAGTTCTTGAATAGCTCCATGACCCTGGATGAGATCTTGGATAGTCAGAGATCACCAAATGAAAAATCTGGTCTTGGATACAACAAGGAAGAAATCAATACTCCTAATAAATCTGATGCAGGTCCTTCATTTGTTAAAGGTGAAAACAGCTCTGACACAGTTCCTTCAGTTGTAACAGATGAAGACAGGTCTAAAACAACTCCTTCATTTGTAAAAAGTGAAAGCAGGTATGACTCAAGTTCTTCACGTTCAAAGAATACAAGCAACGCTACAAAATTGAGAAGATCAGATCAAGGAAGACTTCCAGAAGCTATTGATATACCTCAAAGCAAGTTCATAAGAGAGACACCTTCATGGATGAATCATAGAAGGTATGAGAGTGTCTTTAACAATTATTGTTTTTCTTGTAATGAATATGGTCATAAAGCCTTGGATTGTAGGCGTCATGGAAGAAAAAAATTTGATGGGTTCAACAACAATATAAGATGTTGGAACTGCAATCATGTTGGACATATTGCTGCACATTGTTACACTATGAGATGCTATAGTTGTGGTGGATATGGCCACAAAGCCTATAATTGTTGGAACTCAAGAAAACAGTCAATGAGAAATACTTCATATAGTACGACAAAAGGAGTAAATGGAACATGGAAGAAAAATGAAGTTGCAATAATAGAAGATCAAAGAACAAAGTTCAATAAACCGGGACACTCACAAATGTGGGTAGAAAAGACTAAACAAGTGAACATGAGTGAAGTTAATTGTTGCAAAAAGAATTGCAGTCATGTGACAAGCATAATATAAAGTTGTCTGAGATAACTTTAGAGCAATGAACAATAAAGAAGCATCTTGGATAAAGATGGATACATCTGGTTAGAGACCGATGAGAATCAATGGGCAGATCAATGAGTTGTTTGTATAAGATGAGCTACAATTGCGCACTGTTCCAGTAAGACAATGACATTCGCAGAAGCAACATTCTGATGAACAAAATGAGGTACATGACATCCTGTAGAGATAACAAGAAGAGAAACCCTGTCAGAAAAAGCTACCCTTTTAGAAACAAAGGGGAAGAACAGTCAATAAAAACTCAAGGGAATCTTTGGTTAGTAAATAAGAAAGTAATTAGATTAAGTCTTGAAAAGACTCGATGACTACAAAAATTTGTATCAAGAAGACTACTCATTTGAAACACAAAAATCCCAAACAACTGAGATAAGAATTTAGTTAACAGGGGAAGAAACCTTGTCAGGAAGAACTACCTTTTCAGAAACAAAGGGGGAGAGTAGTCAGAAGCGAAGATAGAGCATACTAACAGGGGGAGTCATTAAGTTATGACATACAAAACATGATTCCAGGAAGAGTTACCCAAGCTCAGTTTTTGGTCAGTAACATACAGAGCTTTACTACAGGAGGAAAAACCCTTTTCCATTGATGTCAAAAGGGGAGAGAAAATTCATAAGAAAAAAACTTCATAAGAGGAAAGCATCATCACAAGGGGAGTTTTGTATACGAAGTTAGTGTGTTGCCCTCAATGACAAAGGGGGAGATTGTTGGATATATTGTCATTGATGTCAACAATCGATGTGATGATCTGTTGTTAATAATAAATTACCATAGATGAGATTGTCATTGATGTCAACAAGTATATAAGTTAGCAGAAGATCTCAAACAATATGTCGAGATTGAAAACGTAAGCTCAGAAGGAGGAGCAAACAATATAAAGATCAAAATCTCAGAAAGGAAAACATATTACGTCAGCAAATGTAGAGAAAGGATGAACCAATTCATGATTATTGTTGATCACGATAGGATCAACAATATTCCTATGATAAAAGCTCAAGAGGGTTAGCAAACACAAAGATCAAAGCTCGGAAGGAAAAAAACAAGATCAGGGTGAGAAGCTTCAACAGCTGTCCGATCAAGAGTGAGAAGCCTCAACAGTCATTCGATCAAGGTTAACCATGTTGATTGTCTAAATATAATGGACATCAGTCATATGAGTGACTGTGGGATTGAGGATCGTAGGAGGATCGTGACTGTCGGATATGCAAGACAGATCAACGACAGGGATGAATTGGAAGGAGAAAAAGAAGAATTAAAGAACTCACTAGTTCTAATCCCGTAATTGGTCTAGATCATCAGATCTCATAGAATCAGAGATCGACGACTGTGGTTGATCCAACAAGCGATCTGATTAAGTCGGATTGAGTTGTGACCGTCAGATGCGCAATTGCCAAATCTACGGTAGGGATGAATTGCAGAGATCGAATGGAGAATTAAATATCGCGCTAGTTCCAATCCCACAATTAGTCAGGACCATCCGATCTTATAGCTTCGAAGATCAATGATTGTGGTTGACTCACCAATATCGCACAACTTCCAATTGCAGATTTTGGGTGATGAATTAAATCACTCGCAAGTTGTAGTTCCGCAATCATCGTCGACCGTTGATCTTCTTTGAGAATCTCCACAAATGTTGGATCACTTTTGAGTGGAAGGATAGGATAAGGGAGGTAAAGAGGCTGTGAGTTTGAATATCCGAATACCCGTTGATCGTCGGATCAAACCCAAATTCCTATCAGCCGTCGGATCATCTCAAAGAGGAAGGATAGGATAAGAGGGGATAAAAGGTTTAGATTTTTATTAACCGAATGCCAGTCAACCATCGGATTAAACCCGATTCCCGTCAACCGTTGGATCATGTTAAAGTGGAAGGACATGATAAGCTACAAGAGTTGCAACGCAGATAAATCGAGTTGTCGATCTAAGATCTTGATCGAACGGACATCCTTCACTTCGGGTCTAAAGATGTGATGAACTTATGCTCCATTAGTTTGAGATTTGAAATACCCGGAGCCCAAAAATCCGTAGTGACTAAGGACCGTCGGATTTGGAGGATATAACGAGGACCATTGGATCAGGGTTGTTGATCAGAGACCACGTCAAAAAATACACATGGCATAATCAGGTGATGACAAGCATCAAGAGGAAATTGGCTCGTGCCATGTCAACAAGTGACGTAAGCAAGTTATGTCACTCTGGGATGCTTCAGGATTTTTACCACCAACACTTGCCCAAAGTCCCAAAGTCCCGAATGCCGAAGACCCAAAGTGGACACGAGACGTCCGATCTAAAGATCACTTTGGTAGCAGTCTCAACCATTGATCTACTATAGTGGAAGGATAGTGTAAACGGAAACGTTAACCAACATCAAGCGGTCTCCACTGTTGATGACTTACACAATAGGTGATCACTCTGGAGGAAAATGGAGCAACGTTTATTCGAAACCTCCAAAGTCCCGAACGCCGAAGTCCCGAAGCGGACATAAGTCGTATGATTTGAAAGATCGCTTCGGGAGTATTCTCAACCATTGATCATACTACAGCTAAAGTTGAGGCTTGAGAATTATGAAGCCCGGAAACATGAAAGGATCTCGACCGTTAATTCGAGAGGGACATGCGTCAGCCGTTTGTCAGCTCCAGAAGATTGATGTACGGAGGAAAGAAGGGGTTGAGACTCGAAATATCCGAAGTTGGAAGACTCGAAGGAGATCTCGACCGTCGATCTTATGTCAGGTGTACTATCAATTGTTGATCAAAATACAGTGGAAGGATAGCATAAGCATAATAGACAAAGTTGCGGAGTAAAAGGTGGCCATACATCTCATTGCTTGATTAAGTCATGGCTGTTGGATTAAGCAATGAAGGATAGACGTAAGGATCGTATATAACCATTGATCTGGTTCCGAGATATAATGTGAACCATCTGATCTGTTCGGTGATATCGTATTCGGGAAGATTTGAAATGTTGGAAGTCACGAAGACCCGAAGGGCGAAGACCCAAAGTCCCGACAATCATCCATTTCAGGAGATTGAATCGTGACCGTTGAATCGATAAATGCTCAAGAGCTCACCTCGCCTAACGTCTGGTCAACACCATTGGTCATATGGTAAATAGATTTGAAAGGAATAACGCAATGCGTCGTTTAAATTATTAAGTCTGTGGTTCTATGCCATTGATCATATGAACTGGTTTGAAGGAAGCGTCGATCTTTGTTATCACAGAGACGAAGGAAATCAATACATGACTGTGATCGATTTGTGAAAGGAAAGGGGATGCCAGGTGTAACGCTGAAAGATCCAAATTGATGATCTCTGGTGGTCCCAAAAGTTATTGTAAATGAACAAGTTAGCACAAGTCGACTCAATAACTTAAAACAAGTTTTGAGCATAAACAAGTATAAATACACCATGATTGGTTTACTTGAAAAGGCATGTATAGATGAAGCGTGGATTGTGAAGTGAAGAGGAGGATCTGGACCTGAGGTCCGTGCGAATATAAGAGAGATGTAGAAGTGAAGAAGGTAAAGATATCAGAGAAAAGATAAAGTGAAGAAGGCACAAATTTCAGAGAGAAGATGAAATGTGGTGATGAGTGTTTTATGATATACCTCTGATCATGAGATAGAGTCGATTCTATAATGGATCACTACTACTGAAGGTGAATAAACTCTAGTTGGATAGACTAGGTTCTATCAACAAGCTGGGTCTTGCCTGAGAGTTGGTGCTCCTTACTTCAGTTGGTGCTGAAACAAATCAGTTGATGCTGGGAAAATCCTCCTTCACATATATTCATATTACTATAATCATATCAATTATACAAAAGATTATACAAACATCTGGTGTCTCTGTGTCCATTGTAATTGTGATTTGATTATTCTTAATATGTTCAAATATGTTTTAACTGCTAACCTGTGAGAAGAAAAATTTAGAATAGACCACACACTAATTCACCCTCCCTCTCTTAGTGTGGGCAGTGTGTTCAACATAATATTTGAAGGCATACCGGATCTACATCCCTAGTCAGAGAAAGATTGAGGTGAGTAGAGATGTCATCTTTGATGAAGATATAGTCTTTCGAGGATCCATAGAATCTCAAATGGAGATTGACAGTGAGTCAGTACCCTCTCCCCCTTCAACAATTCAGAGGGAGACAACCATTGTTCGAGTCGATTCGGTTATTCTAGTTGTTCCACTTGTTCCAGTTGATCCAGTTTCTCCAGTTGATCTCCCCAGAGACATTGCAGTAGGCCATAAAAGGCCAGCCTGGGCTTGACAAATTCTGTAGGAGGCAGAGGGACATGCAACTCCTCGAGGCACATTTCGAGAGAGCAAGAAACCAAAGAGTTTTTCTAGCTATTTTTCATCCATGAGCCACATCATTGATACTGAGCCTTCTTGTCATGGAGAAGTAGAAGGTTAGTAGGTATGAAAAGATGCCATGGAAGAAGAGTATCGGTCCATCATGAATAATGATGTGTGGGATATTGTTCTGAGACCAGAAGGGAAGTATGTAGTGACTTCCAAGTGGATATATAAGATCAAGCATGCAACTGATGGAAGTGTCGAGAAATACAAAGCGAGATTTGTAGCAAGAGGATTCTCACGGGTAGAGGGAATTTATTATGAGGAGACATTTTCTCCAGTATCCCGATACACTTCCATCCATACTATCATTGGACTAGTTGCATCCATGGGTTGGAAACTACATCATATGGATGTAAAGACAACCTTTCTCAATGGTGAGATTGAGGAAGAAGTTTACATCGAGCAGCCAGAGGGATTTGTGATACATGACAAGAAATCTCATATGTGTAGGTTGAAGAAATCCCTGTATGGACTAAAGCAGGCACATCGTTCTTGGTACAAGAAGATGGATGGATTCCTGATGAGTTTGGGCTTCAACAAGAGTGTTGTTGATCCAAACCTATATTATCACATTGTTGGTGACGAGTTCCTGATCTTGGTCCTGTATGTAGATGATTTATTCCTCATTGGTTAAAAAAGACTTATTGTTGAATGAAAGCATGCATTGACTTCTGAATTCAAGATTAAGGATCTGGGTATGATGCACTACTTTTTGGGACTAGAAGTCTTGGGACTAGAAGTATGGCAGAGGATTGATGAGATTTTCACGAGTCAAGGAAAATATACAGTGGAGATATTGAAGAAGTTCGGTATGATAGACTGCAAATCCATGCCTACATCGATGGTGATGGATTTGAAGAAAATGAATGAGGCTTCTACTGATTTAGGCGAGATCGAACCACATTTATACCAACAATTGATTGGATCATTGATGTATCTGGTTAATACCAGACTTGATATATGATATGCAGTGAATGTACTTAGTTAGTTCATGAGTCAACTGAAACAGACTCACTGGATAGCAGGGAAGCATGTATTGAGATATCTACGAGGCAAAGTTGGATATGACCTGAGATATACCTCCAGTGTAGACATGAGATTGCAAGGATATGCCGATGCAGATTGGGCAGGGAGCGCAGTGGACCAGAAGAGCACATTCAGTTGTTATTTTACCTTGGGGTCTGCCATGGTTTCTTGGTGCAATAGGAAGCAAATCTCTGTGGCTTTGAGTACATCATAAGAAAAGTATATAGCGTTGAGTGTGGCAGTTCACGAAGCAGTGTGGCTTCGTAAGCTCCTGACAGATTTATTTGATCATGAGATGGATTCTACCATTATTCATTGTGATAACCAGAGTTGTGTGAAGCTCTCTGAGAATCCTATGTTTCACGATAAATCGAAACACATTGAGATAACATATCATTATATCAGAGACATGGTGTAAAGGAAAGAAATACACATGCAGTACCTTCCTACACACTAGCATATTGCAGATATCTTCACCAAACCGCTTTCCAGGACAAGGTTTGAGTACTTCTGTGAGAAACTTGGCCTAGTGGAGAATGCCTCCCTAGCTGAGAGAGTGTTGATGATTGCAACATTGTGAGACATCCTCTAGGATATGTTCTCCTCTATGACTAAGTTGAGTCAACCTGAGAGGGAGCGTAGTGTTGGGCATACCCACGTGATGGAGCATCGTTCTCCTCTGTGTGAGAGTTGAGTCGTCCCCCAATGGTTGGGGCATTGTTCTCCTCTATAGAGTTGAGTCATCCCCCAGTGGTTGGGTGTGTCCATGTGATGGGTGTATCGTTCTCCTCTATGTGAGAGTTGAGACGATGTGGTACTCTAGATGATTCTATTGAGTATGACGTCCCTGTGGCTAATCACAGGTGGACGTGTCCCTAGTGGTTGAGCACTAGTGGACGTGTGGATCCCTTGTTATATTGTCTAAGTGTAAGATTTACTTGTAACCCTAATTGTGATGTAAAGCGTACAAGTCGACCCCACCATATGTGAAAGATAATTAATGTTTATTGTTATAATTAATTATTTTCTGAGTTATTGAGATTGGCCCTATTGTGCCAATAGACACAACTTTTACTGTGTCTAGGTCTAGTATAAATAGAGGTGATTTCCCCATTGAGGAAACACTTTCACACACAATTCACTTGTCAGTTCGAAATTTCAACAAGTACACTTTAAGGGATGAAGTTCACACCTCTCTTAGGTGCAAGTTTTAAGGTAGTAGAGCACCCTCTTGTGTGCATTAGGGTTTTATGGTTGGGGGATCTTCTCTTGAGAATATAACAAACGATTGCTGGGTTTTCTTCCCTTGAGTAGAAGGGTTTCCCATGATATTTCTTGTGTTCTTGTGCATGATACTTCTTCTTGTGATCTTGGTTATTACAACACTTGTGAATGGTGTAGCTGCATTTGTTTATGGTTAAAGTAAATGGTAAAATGAAATAAACCTCATGCTTGAGCCTAGCATAGTGAAAATTCAACACAACCGAGGCATAGTACATAGAGGTAGTTAATTCATGCTATGTGGCTACAACATTTTCTCACTGAGTTGGGCATTCAGTTTCATTGGTTGATCATCATCTAGTGTGACAACCAGAGCACTCTGAAGTTCTACAGAGATCTAGTTTAGAGGCAACGGACGAAGCACATCGAGATCCACATGCACTACATCCAGGACTTAGTACACGAGGGGATTATCGACTTGTAGTTTTGTCCTTCAGCAAAACAGACTGCAGACATTTTCACCAAGACCTTCACACTGAGTAGAAGTTCAACTCTCTGCGAAGTCGTCTTGGAGTGCAGGACACAGTTGCCTAGCAATTGTCAGTTCCTCTTTTTACATACATTGTAC
>SNQJ01S0050022.1:35446-77303 GCA_010110895.2 Picea sitchensis | reverse complement strand
TACGAGACTCCCTCCGTCCAGTGATTGGTAAAGTCTACGGAGGTATACATACCCTACACCCCTTTGGATTTGAACTTGTGACCTTTAAGGAGGAAACACATGTTCTTAACCATTAGGTTCACTCAAGCTGTATAAGAGACATACATTGAATACTCAAAAAATAAGAAGACGTGAATAATGGATTCAATATGTAAATCTAAATTTTGGATTAAATGCCCTTTTTGTGAAATGGAGTTTGATTATATGACAACTTTTAAAAATCACAATCACTTATGTCTGATTTGTGGGAAATCATTTATTATGGAAGAATATTAAGATAATTCACAAATGCAATCACTAATATTAAAAGGCGAACTAGGACATTATAAAGAGAGCAATATAAAATTATAGTTTGAAATTGAGAAGGATACATATTTTAATGGGTTAACAAAGAAAGATAATCTTTATTTCAAAAAGCTAATCGGAAATTCATCGCACAAATTGAAGAACTAAAAAAAAATAAAAAAATGGACAAAGACTTACTAGAATGAGATGAAGAAATATCACGATTAAAAAATCAAAATTTGCTAGTAAAAATCAGCAAGTCAAAAGATAAGAAGTAAGGGAATACAAATTCAGAACAAGAAAATCAAGGCCTCAAAGAGAAATTAACCAAAAAAGAGGAAGAAAGCTCCTACCTAAGGAAAACCTTAACCAGAAGTTATTTGAACAAATTAAAATCTTAAAAGACGAAAGAAAGGAGAATCTAGAATAAAAAAATAAAGATGACAAGTCAGAAAATAAGGAAGAACTTTTATGTTTAAGACGACATAATCAGTATTTACTAACACAAATTAAAAAGATTAAGCATGATAAGAAGTGTTTACAAGAAGAGATAGATCACAAAACACCATTAGTCAACAAATAAACGATGACTGAACCAATAGAGAAATTACCAAACATTTGAATTCTGACATTAGAAAAGGAACCAATACAAAGTCAATCAATGTTCAAATTCAGAAGAATGCTTATATTGACAAATCACTACAAATCAAAAGAAGACGGTTCCAAGGAAAATTCACAAGAGATTAGGATGCCTTATCGTCATCCAAATCACAAGATTCGTTATGGGCAATGACTCTTGTGATTTGGATGATGATAAGGCATCCTAATATCTTGTGACTCTTTTGATTTGGATGACAATAAGGAATCCTTATCGTCATCCAAATCACAAGAATCGTTATGGGCAATGACAAGATAAATATATTTATAAACAACATTCTTCTTACAAAAAGACGAACTACAAATTTATAAAAAAAAATAGAGAAAATCAACAATTTGTGTGGAAGCCGAAAATTAGAAGTTCCATAAAAATAATCGATCAACAAAAAGTTCCAATAAAGATCAACTTGGGGTGGATTGATTCACAATCGATGCAACAATTTTGCTTGGAGATTCGTAAATATTATCATCTTGTTTAATCAAGTGTCGCAGCTACAAGCACGAAGGATCTTGAGAAGACATTGTGAGCCAAAACAAGAGTTAAGATTTTCAGTAATTATGCTTTGAGGACAAAACATTTTTAAAGGGAAGGCAATGTAACATACATAATATGTATAAATAATAATAATAATTGATTAAGGGACACAAGGTGTTGGCACAGGGGCAGACCCAGGGTTCAACGCTACAACAACGCACCAATAAAACCCTAACTACCGACCCTTTCGGCAACACCTGCGAAGAAGATGAAGTCTCACCCAAGGTAGAGGCAGGGGTGGTTGCAGGACTTAGGTGTCTGCAACCTTAGCTGGGACACAGATATGTGATTATAACACTTAATAATGCACCTAGCACTGTTAGTTCATCATTATCTAACCAATATCTACTCCGTAGAGAAAATAGAGCATCACATCATTCACCCTGATCTAAGGTATATAAGTACTTAACAAAGGAATTAGATCAGATCTAGCAGATTCAAGCACTAAGCAAGTTCACAGATGTTAGATCTAGCATCCAGATTCATCATAAGCACAAAGCATAAACATATCTATCTATCTATATCAAAGCACTTTAACACATAACACATAAACACATCAGAACATCGCATAGAGCAGAATAACACAATATTTACGTGGTTCACCCCCACCCTGGGGCTACGTCCACCAATTCTTCTTCTTTATTAGCTTCTTCAAGGGGTTACATGCACATAGCCTCAAAACCTTACTCCGCATAGGACAAAAGATATGCGCAACTTGCTAGATCCTTCTTCCTTGCATTACAACACAAAGCCCTCCACAGTCTCTTACAATGACTTGCATTGGCTTTGCAAGTCTCACACAGTATGCACGAAGCCTTACACTTCTTGATCACACAGATCCTACTCTTAGCACTTAGCCAACTTGCACAACACTTGTGCACTATTCAACTACTTATTACATTGCCTAGCCTTCTATTTATACATACAAAATAGGCCTAAACATGGGTAAACCCATGGGCCGACATCCCATTCCCGTTACATATTCCCAAATCCCAAAAAGGACCCAAAAAGGGGTCGAGATCCCGTGATCTCTGCTTCGTCTTGCACTCCATCTTCGATAGGCTGTCGAAATCCCAAAATAGGTCAACTTGACCAAGGATCTCCCAAAACTTGGACAAGGGACAACAGGCCCCCAACACTCACCTGTGACTTGTCCCGAGTCACTCTGGTCTGACTAGTTCTGTTTCAACCTGTTGTTGTGCTATGACCTCCTTTTCAATGAACTTGTGGATGACTGCATCATTAATAGGTTCCTCTAGACGTTGTTCTGTTGTAGCAACAACTTGCACTAGCTCTGCTCCTTGGCCTTCTACCTCTGTAAAAAAATGATAGGCCTTATCTTACACATGTTGGATTTTCTGAGTTATCTCCATAACTCTGCTCTGGATAGTATGGATTTGCTACTATGCAATGCATTGCTCTTGGGAACACTTCATTCTTTCCACAATTGACAAGGACTTCAGCTGCGCCTGTATCTTTTCAGCTTGATACTTCGCCTCTTGGAGTTGCAACTCCAGTGCTCTTAATTCTGGACTCTCAGCGAGTCGTTCATATGTCAGGGAACTGTGATCAGTGAGTTGCTTACATTCTAGGGTAAGAGCTTTGAGCCTTTCAACTGAGCTCCTAGCAGTTGCTTCCCTTTGGTCTCTTACATCTTGAGGGGTCTCGGGTACTGCGCGTAGCTCCAAATATGCTATGCGTTGTTGTAGCTGGTGGATCACTTCTTCAAGTTGCGCTACTTGTTGTGGAACTCGCTCTGTGGCCTTTAATTCTACTAATGTCACAGAGAGAAGTGCTCTGTTGACCATTTCCTTTAATTCGAGTTGCTCTGCGAGCAACTGTTCCTTTTCTTGTTGTAGCTGGAATTTTTCTTCATCAAACTTTTCTTGGAGAACAATATTTTCCCATTCTGAAGCACTGTGTTGCTCTACAAGGACTCCCTATACTTGTGTCAAAGCCTGGGTGGCTTTCATTGTTCTTCTTGCGCTCGTTGAAGATGAACTTCGACTGTATCAGCTAGGCGGTGGATTTGATCTCACTCATCTCCCAATTCTGGTTCCCTTGGCACAGTGGAGACTGCGCGGCTAGACTATAGGGCCTGTTGTACCCCTCAGAGTTCAGTCTCGATTTGATCATACATATCCTCTTTATTTGCTTCTTGTTTCTCTATTATTTCTAGCGAAGCATCGTTCAGGGCTGCTATGAGGAAGTCGAAGTCATCAGAGGTGAGGACAGTTTGCATCTTGGTGATCGTGGCCTTAGATTTCTTCCAGGAGGAGGGTTTCAGAGGCAAACCTTTCCTCTTCTTCAGGGGATCAGCCTCGTTACCCTGTTGATGTTTGACCTCTTTGTCATTCAACTCTTCACGATCACCTCCTTACTCTGGTGAGATGGAAGCAGTCTTCACGAATGCACTATCTAAATCCCGAACCTCTTCATTTTTCTTTGTCCTTTTATGTTTGGGTGTATCCTGCGTAATTTCTAGGTTGTCGATGTCAGATATCTCCGTAGGGTCTGCTGGAATGAGGAGGTCCACCGACCAATCCTTGGTGATCTCCTCCAAGTCCTCCTATGTTAGATTATAGTAGGATTGGAGTTGTTTCTTGTGTTCATCAGCGGGCGTTGTGAAGTAAATAAAACGTCGGTCTGTGATGAACTTCATCAAGGGCCTGAACCAGTGTAGAGTGTTCGGAGTGATGCGAGGCTCTTGATGGATGGTTGTCTTCAGCTAGTTGTAATAGGTATGAAAAATAGCATTGGGTTGCCACTGTTTATTCATATTGCTTGAGTACCACAGTGTATTGAACTTCACGGCCAATGGTTCGAAAGGATCGATGTCTGGGAAGGTCGCACCTTCCGACATCTCCTAGGCAATAAAAGTGATCAAGATCAATATCCAGCTGAAATGAAATTCGTACCCTTGATCCTGGGCTTCTCTGCAGTCGAGTTCTAATTGGTTCACCAGGTACTTCGCCCAGTTTATCTGGAGCCCTTCTACGCACTTCCCTGCGAAGTTGACTACAAAACCAGTGACTTGGGTGGGTCATTTTTTTCATACTAACTTTCTTGCAATCAATTGATAGGTGAGGTGCACTGCGCCGCTTTGGATAAAATATACCTTGTAGCCTCGCGTTCCCTTCTCGACATCGCCATAAGTGTCCTTGATCTGTTGTTCTAGAGCGCGATCCATGGATTTTCCAGGGTAAAACTCTTGTGGATCAGGTCCTTGCATACTTAACCCCGTGATCCGATTGATCAACGTCAGATCAACTGTTATACGATAGTTTAGCCACAAATAACCTCCATGGTAACAAGACAACAATAGTTTGACACATGCATTCACCTCTTGGTGTTGTCCGAAGTGAGGAATCTTCATGACATTGAGCAGAGTGGAATGCGTGAGGTTATGGGTCCACGACTAGGGGATTATCTTCGAATTATTCTCCTTAGTCCTGGTTAGGTACTTATGTGGGGCAAGCATGTTGTAAACTTTGCGATCTCTGAGGTTGAAGTCGCTAAACTTCAACACTTCAATCTTATCTTGGTCTGCTTGAATTACACGTATCCCCTTTGAGAGGTATGCAATGTGTTAGCGACAATTTTGGTATTGGGGAGAAAAGGTATGTAGGTCTGCAAGACTGCGCGATAAGTACCCAAGCACAACAATACATAAGAAGTCTTCTTAGGGCCCAAGTCTAGCAAGCGAGCCTGATCATGGATGTGAGAAGCGGCGAAAGCTCCACGAGAGGGTTTCATCGGAAATCGGGATATTGGAAATCCCAGGAGCGAGAGTTTTATGCATTTCAGAATCGTGATTCACGATTTCCCAATCGGTGGGAACAACTGTCAATCGTGGAGGACAGGTGGCAGGCTTTGCAATAGGAGCGGACCGTTGACAATGCAACGACCATGAGCCATCGGGGACTAAGTCTTCCACTTGATCATCTTTGAATCAACCCACTGGCTGAAGTTAGGATTCCAGACCTCCCTTATTCTTTACATACCAGACCCAGTCCCTGAGTTAGAATGATATTTCCTTGAGTCTTTACCTCCATTTGATCACCCTTTAAAAACAAATTGTGACATTAAACTAATGGGTGTCGGGCTCTGCTCCTGCAAGCAATCCAGGAGTGACTTTCGACGCTAACATTTCTGGCGCCGTTGCCGGGGACAAAATTGAAGATTTTCCCTGGGTAGAATGACATTGAGCCTCTAAATCCGAAGGTGCATTGGATTATTGGAGCCTTTCAAGATTGCTAATTTGCACCTGGAAACTCCATTGTGATGACTCCGTTGGGGAGAACCTACTCTGTTAATTGTGGCTTTCAGAGGCAGGCACACGCAGTCTCATCCACAGTTGCCTCTAGCTACGCCTGAAATAGACCCAGAGGTAGTGCTCAGAAAGGGAAAGGCCACTGAAGAAGAAGCGTCCATCACCGAACCAGGTAATCCACCATATCCTTCTGTTGGAGCTCCTTTTTCTCCTCCTCGGTTATTTGACAGGCCTGTTTTTGCAGTTTCCCGTTTCTTAAATTTTGGGAGTGTTCCTGTTGAGTTTTCCTCTCCTGGTCTGGGACCAGAGGGACAAGACTTTGTCACTCCCCTTTCCCCTGAAGCTGTACCTTGGCATAGACCAAGGACCGCAGAAGATTTCCCTACGCCTAGGTTAACCACTCCTGTACAAGGAGGAGCACCTGCTAACTTGAGCTCATCAACCTTCTCCTTAAATCCCCTCTTGTTCCCCACTCCAATTAGAGGCTCATTCTCAGTAGTCCCTTCACGAACTCCTTCTCCTCCAAGCTCTCCTCCTTCTAATATTCCTATGGCTGGTGCTAATCCCCCTCCGAATAGAATGGATGCCATAGTTGCTGCTAGGTATGCTCCCTTGGTCTTACCTCAGCCCACAAATCCTTTCCCTGTCAGAGATTACTTGAAATATATGCCCAAGTTCACCAGGGAAGGGGACATAACTGTGGAGGAACACCTGGCTGATTTCTACAGTTATGCAGACAACCTGAACATTGGAAATGAAGATGTCTGGATGAGGGGTTTTGTCTAGAGCCTGGATGGTGAGGTAAGGAAATGGTTCAGAGGATTAGCTCCCAGATCTATTGCTGGAATTGAAGCCCTAGATAATGATTTCCTGAGGCAGTGGGGAGATAAGAAGGATTTCATGTATTATATGACTGAGTTCGGGTCTTTGAAGAAGATGGAAGGAGAGTCTGTCTTTGACTTCTCCAAAAGATTCAATAAAATGTACAATAAGATTCCTAATGAAATAAAGCCATCAGAAGCCTCGACCAAGATGTCCTATGCTAGTGCATTTGGCCCCGATTTCTGTCTTTTATTGAGAGAAAGAAGAGCCGCATCCTTAGCCCAAATGCAATATGAAACCATAGAAGTGGAATCCAATGTATTAGCAGCCGATAGATTGAGGAACGAGGCTGACGTGGGCAGAAGAAAGGGAAAATCCGAAGTCTCGACTTCTGGCCCATCGGTGCCCCACCTTCAAGTAGATGAACTAACCAAGATGGTGAAGTCTCTATCTGCAGATATGAAAAGGATGAAGGTAGAGAGGAGGCAAGCATACAAGGGCCCTCAAAGCACCGAAAACAAAGGAGGTTTTCGAAGGCCAAACGATATTGCTCCCCCGATGATGCAAAGAGACAGAGATGACCAGAAAATTCAGACCCCTTTTCAAAACAATTTTGTGGCCGATGAGGAAGAAAGAGAAACGGATGAGCTTGACCCTAAAATCCATTTCTTTGGAGATACTCCTCCTTTTCCTCATCTCACTCAATCAGCATACGAGGAGTCTCTCATGGACAATCAGCTAAATGAGTTGAGCAAGGGAGAAAAGGCTGGCGGCGGTCAAGGCAGGTACAACTTGAGGTCCAGCAAAAGGACAGCAGCACCTGATATTCCTGAGCAGTCCATTGGAGCAGAGAAGCCTGCTAGTAAAGTAGCAGATTCCCACAGAGGTAAGAAGGCCCAAACCCTCTCTCCCGTTGTCCATAATCATGTTCCTGAAATAAAATAAATTCCAAAGCCTACATCTTCTTTTAGCTTCGAGCATGAGATCCAAAAGATCAGAATCCCTGTGCCCCTCACTGAGCTGATTAAACATGATGAATTCAAAAAGCACTTCTCTGAACTTTTACAGTCTGAAGCCTCATGCCTTCCTATGGACTCCATAAACCTCCAAGATGAAAAGCCAGCTGTCGTTCTAGGTCCCATGGTAGAAGACAGAGATGACTCATCCCCTCCCTTCTACACTTCCTTGAACATACATGACAAAGTGCTACACAACTGCTTGATGGATTCAGGGGCCTCTCACAACCTCATTCCCAAGAATGTCATGGAAGAGTTAGGACTAGAAGTCACCCGAGCCTATCATGACCTCTATTTCTTTGACTCCAGGAGGGTTCAATGTCTTGGAGTTATTAAGGACCTGGTTGTTACCTTGTTTCAACTACCCATGAAGAGTGTGGTCATGGATATTGTAGTAGTTGATGTCCCCCCCAAGTTCGGTATGCTATTATCAAGATCTTGGATAAAAGGACTGGGGGGAACCTTGCAGATGGACCTCACATATGCTACTATCCCAGTGTTTGGAGGAGAGCATAGAAGACTATACAGGGAAGCTCAATTGGCCTATATAATCAGTGATGAAGCCAACCCTACCAACCATCTCATCTTTGCCTTAGACACTGATTTAGGATCCAGTGTGCTTCAACTCACCCATGCTCCTGAACCTCCTCTCAGACTCAGAAAGAAGCCCACCATTTCCCCTAAGCTTCCTCCCTCCCTCACCCCCATCTGGAAAATGTTCTTTGATGGAGCCTCTTCCAGGGAAGGTGCTGGAGCTGGAGTATTTTTTGTGTCACCTACTCAGGAGACCATATCTCTGTCATACAAATTAGAATTTGAGGCTACCAACAATGTGGCAGAGTATGAAGCACTTGTTCTGGGATTAAGAGCTGTGAGAGAAATGGGAATACAGGAGGTAGCAGTGTTCGGAGATGCAGAGTTGGTGGTCCAGTAGATAAAAAATGCTTATCAAGCTAAGCATCCTCGACTCAGAAGCTACAGAAATGAGGTGTGGGACCTAGTTGACAGTTTCTTCTCGGCGTTCAACATTTCTTTCATCCCAAGAGAAGAAAACACAGTGGCAGATTCTTTGGCTTCATCAGCAAGCATTTTCAAGGTACCCCTTCCGCCCAAACTAAGGTATGATGTAGAAGTAAAATACAGACCCTCCATACTCCACAACGTTAAACATTGGAAGGTGTTTGAGGATGACCTTGAGATCAAGAAATTCTTGGAGACTGTCGAAGAATTTTCAGAGATGCATATCGACCAAGACTCCGTCTTGGAAGAAAATCCTGATGGGGGTAATTTTCTGAATAAAATTGCAGAGCGTGACATTGTATAGCTGCCCAGCAACCATATTCCTAGAGGACTGGTTCCTTTAGAAAGGCTCTTTGATAGAAATGATGTATCATTAAAGGGAGAAATCTCGGAGGATGACACTGGTACTATTCAGTGCAACATTGGGACCGAGAGTGAGCCCAAGTTTGTCAAACTGTCAAGGAGTCTGACAGAGGAGCATAGGTCCGAATACATAGGACTTTTGAGGGAATTTTCTGATGTGTTTGCCTGGACCTACGAAGATCTCAAAACCTATGACACCTCTGTCATCGAGCATAAAATTCCATTAAAGGAGGAGGCAAAGCCATTCAGGCAGAAGCTGAGATAGATCAATCCCATGCTACTGCCTATCATGGAGAGGGAAGTGAAGAAGCTGCTTCAAGCTCAAATCATCGTTCCACTGAGATATTCAGAATGGGTGGCTAACTTGGTGCCAGTAAGGAAAAAGAATGGAGAGATCCGACTCTGTGTAGAATTCAGAAACCTGAACAGAAGCTCACAAAAAGATAACTACCCCTTGCCGAAGATGGAACATATACTGCAGAGGGTGACAGGAGCTTCTAGGATGTCCATGATTGATGGTTTCTCTGGCTACAATCAGGTCTCTGTTCTTCCTGAAGACAGGGAAAAGACAACATTCACCACTCCATGGGGCACATTCATGTATGCCAAGATGCCATTTGGACTAATGAACGCAGGGGCAACTTTCCAGCATGCCATGGACATATCTTTCATTGGGGAAGGGGATAAATTTGTGGTCGTTTATCTGGATGACATCACAGTATTTTCAAAATCTAATAAAGAACACCGTCGCCATCTCAGGAAAGTTTTCTTGAAATGCAGAAAGTTTGGCATTTCATTAAACCCCAAGAAATATCTATTCTCCATGAAGGAGGGAAAGTTACTAGGCCACATAGTATCAGCAGAAGGAGTCAGGATTGACCCCAGCAGAGTTGAGGCTATACAAGCCTTATCAATCCCGAGGTCCAAGAAGGAGGTTCAATCTTTCCTCGGTAAAATTAATTTTCTAAGGAGGTTTGTGCCTAACTTTGTTGAGGAGGTAAAGCTTATAACAACCATGTTAAAGAAAGAGAATGAAGTAAGGTGGACCTCTCAATCGTGACATTCCTTTGAACAAATCAAGAAGGCCCTGACTAAAGCTCATGTGCTGATTAGTCCCGACTACTCAAAGGATTTCCTTATTTTCTCCTTTGCCTCACCTGACATAGTGGTTGTTGTTCTATTACAGACAAATGACAATGGGCTAGAGCAGCCCATCGCTTATTTCAGCCGAGCATTGAGGGATGCCGAAGTCAGGTATGACACTATGGAGAAGCAGGCTTATGCTCTAGTAAAAGCTCTCAAATCTTTTAGAACCTACATCCTGCAGTCAAAGATCATCGCCTATGTCCCCTTAGCTGCTATTAAAGACATTCTTATTCAGCCTGACATAGACGGGAGAAGGAGTAAATGGATAGCCAAAATCTTGGAATTCGACCTGGAAATAAGGCCCACCAAATTGATCAGAGGGCAAGGTTTAGCCAAGCTGTTGGCTGAAGCAAATTGCCAAGCGTTAGGGATAAGTTTCATCAACGAATGCTCAGGTATTCAGAAGGATCGACTGCCTGACATAGACCATCAAAGGGAGCCCCCATTGGCTCGATGTCCTTGGTATAAGGATGTCATATACTTTCTGCAGGAGCTACAGCCTCCAGATGGCCTACAAAGAAGCAAATCAAGAGCTCTAAAGATCAAAGAAGTCAGGTACTACCTGATCGATCAAGTGTTATATTGGAAAGACCCCCTGGGTGTGATTTTAAAATGCATGAGTCCACCAGAGGCCGAGATGATCGTGACTGAATTTCATAACGGCCTGTGTGGAGGGCACCATTTCTGGAGATCCATAGCTCACAAAATCCTCAGGGCTGGGTACTACTGGCCTACCGTATTCACCAATGTCTGCAAAGGAGTCAGAGCCTGCATCAAGTGTCAAAAATTTGCAGGAAGCAACAACTCAGGTCTCTGCCATTAAATCCGGTGGTGGTTTAAGGGCCTTTCTAGCTAGGGCCTAGATTTCATTGGAGAAATTCACCCTGCATCCAGTGGGAAGCATAGGTGGATCCTGACTGCTACAGATTTCTTTACCAAGTGGATTGAAGCTATCCCCACCAGGAGTGCTTCTCACAAGGTAATCATTGGATTCTTGGAGGACCTCATCACAAGGTTTGGCTGCCCGAACAAGATTGTCACTGATAATGTAGCCGCTTTCGGGTCTGAACCACTAGCCAAGTTCTGTGAACAGTTTGGGATCAAATTGATTCACTCCACCCCATATTATCCACAGGGAAACGGTCTAGCAGAATCCTCCAACAAAAGCTTGATAAGGATCATCAAAAGGTTGTTGGAAGACAACAAAAGGGCTTGGAGTTCAAAGTTGAAATTTGCCCTATGGGCTGATCAGGTGACTACAAAGAGATCTATAGGGCTCTCCCCTTTCCAGTTAGTCTATGGAGCCAAAGCCGTCTTCCCTTCTCAGCTGGCCATTCCAGTGGTGAAATTCTTCCAGGATCATCAAGAAGAGCCAAATGGCATGATCAGAAGGATTCATCAGCTAGTAGAGGTCCAGCAGGTCAGAGAGCAGACAGTGGACAGAATTCAAGACCATCAGCAAAAGATCAAGCAGGTCTTCGATAAGAAGGCCAAGAAGGAGCAGTTCCAGATAGGAGACCTGGTGCTGAAATGGGATGCTCCTAAAAAAGATAAGGGAAAACACAACAAATTTGAATCCCTTTGGATTTGGCCTTTCAAAATCTCCGAGATTTTCTCCAATAACACATACAGGTTGCGAGATTTGGAAGGTGAATAAGTTTTTAGTAGCCCAGTGAATGGGCATTTACTGAAGAAATGTTTTGTCTGAGCCTCCAGTGGCTCCTTTGTTTGTAAGTATTCTCTTTTGTTTCTTAGTTCATTTTCGTTTTTATTTTTGCGGCCTAATAATGACTCCATAGCCAACAATGAGGCACTGGAACTGAAAATGAGTCCTTAGAGCATCACAGGGACGACTCTATCCCCCATGGAGCCTAATGTTAGCGAAAATTGTGGTATTGGGGAGCAAAGGTACGCAGGTCTGTAGGACTGCGCGATAAGTACCCAAGCGCAACAATATAGAAGAAGTCTGCTTGGGGCCTGAGTTTAGCAAGAGAGCCTGATCATGTACGTGAGAAGCAGCGAAAGCTCCACGGGAGGGTTTCATCGGAAATCGGGATATTGAAAATCCCGGGAGCGAGAGTTTTATGCATTTCAGAATCGCGATTCGTGATTTCCCAATCGGCGGGAACAACTGTCAATTGTGGAGGACAGGTGGTAGGCTTTGCAATGGGAGTGGACCGTTGACAAGTCAACGACCATGAGCCATCAGGGATCGGGGAATCGCGAGTCCGGAGGATGCGTGCTCGTTGACATCACAAACCGTGAAATCCCGATGGAGAATAAGGTCAAAGGCATTTGGTAGAGGTCACTTGGACCTGGGTTTAGTCGGAGAGCTAGCACGGAAGGAGTCGTTGGGGATCGGAGATTCGCGAGTCTGGAAGACTTGTCCATCGAGACATCAAAAATGCCAAAAACCTGACAGAGGTTTGGCTCAGGTCATATAAGAGGAGGTCATATGGGTCATAGTATAGCCACTAGGGCTAACCCATACACGCGCTCATCAGAGAATCAGTGATCGGGAGTTCAAAGGGTCAAGAACTCTTGATAGCGGGGAGCGCGAAACCCTGAAACCTGATACAGAGTCAGGAAAAGCCGCGGATTTGGCGCCTAGTCGTCGAGAAGAAGGCCTGGGGGAGGGGCATTGTCCACATTGACCAGCTAAGTTCCCCTTGCAGAAATCCAGCAATGCAACTGACAACCAAAGGTAGGCTACCACGTCTCCCAAACAGATATTTGACCAGAGCCTCTCAGGTCCCGATGAATCAATTAATGCAAATGAAGAAGGTGGGTGATACATCATCTCCTTCCTTAAATAGAAGGTTAGAAAGGAGCGTGTACAGAGACAGGCTGTTAGTTCCTCCTGACAAAGATCGCGTCTGACAGATGACTGCATGGGCATTCTGCCCAACGTCTGCCTGCGTAGCCCAACAGAGAAGTTCCTCGATGTCAAGCATTGAATTCATGACAGGATCGCGCCTTCAGCGCTGGAGTCAGTTCCAAGTATATGTAGGCATTTTTGCCATTTTGTAAAGGATCGATGGTTGAGCTGAGCTCCCGGTTGTAAAATTTTAATGAAGCATTGTTGCTCTGGTTATGTATGAAATTTTGAGACTTCTTTCCTTATGAATTCCAGCTTCTTTCATGCCTTTGTATACACCGTGTTAGAGCAGCTCGGAATTGGAGGATCCAGTCGAGCTGTAGCTATTACAGGATGATGTTGTAATGGATCACTGTAATAGTTGCACTGTCTCTAATTAGTTCCTATGTTTTTCCCAGCGCTGAGTGACTTGGAATTTGAGGATCCAGTCAAGTCCCCTTTCAGTTTCTTGAGACCCTGAATCAAGAGGATCTTGCATTCAGAGTCTTTCTTCTGCAAACTGTCGAAAGCCTGCTGCCTAGAGCTGTTTGTTCACCTTTCCTACTAAGTCTTCCACCTGATCATCTTTGAATCAACCCATTGGCTGAAGTTAGGATTCCAGACCTCCCTTGTTCTTTACATACCAGACCCAGTCCCTGAGTTAGAATGATATTTCCTTGAGTCTTTACCTCCATTTGATCACCCTTTAAAAACAAATTGTGACATTAAACTAATGGGTGTCGGGCTTTGCTCCTGCAAGCAATCCAGGAGTGACTTCCGATGCTAACACAGTGACCAAGGCATACTCAAAATCTATAGGTACATTGTCTCGATTTATTGCACCGCTAAGAGGTGGTAGATAGGTGGGCAAGATGGTCAGGATCAATTTATCATTCGCTAGATCATCCCTATGCTTAGTTCGCTTTTCATCGGATGGCCGGGATGGTTCGGCTCCGCGAGCAGTGGTGATCCAGATTTTATGAGAAGAATGAAATGAATACAGATTATTAACATGTGCTTAACACAAAATAACAGAGATACAGTAAAAATGGTTTTCTATTCAATAACAAAATAAGCTGAAAACTATAAAATGCAGCGAAAACAAGCTTGTTGGAATGGTGGTGTCTTATCTCTAAGAAGAGATGTGAAGGATGCGCTCATTCGCAACAAGATGATTACAATGAGGCTCTGAAGGCCTTCTAACAATAAACAGGAATGCCAAAAATCCTAGACATCCAAAAACCCAACCCAAGGAGATGAAGTGCCAAAAGTCATGTGGGCCCCGTTTGGGTAAGTTAGTACATTAACTTCCCGGGGTCATAACTTTTGCATACGATCTTCATTTTAGGCGTATGATAGCCCGTTGGAAAGGATTGTCAAGGAGATTAATTTTTGGGGCTCAATCATTCCTTCAACTATCATTGAGAATATCGATCCTGAAAAACTTTTATTTATGCCCTCAAAATGGCCCCGAAAGTTAAAACTGCTAAAAATAGTAAATTGCCAAAATTGCTAGAAAACTGTTTTGAGCCAGTTGGAAAAGGTGGGTGGCCACCGATATATACATGGATCAATACTCCCTCCTTAGGAAGCAATGGTATCCATTGCGTTGAGGTCCCCCATCAGATGAGGAAATTTCTACTGAATTTGGCCCCAGGTGAGCCACTTGCCTTGGTGCAGGAGTTGCCCTGCTTTGACGACTCGATAAAGTTGGATCCTTTGCTGTCAAGTTCCCTTGATATGTGTGTCCACAATCTGATCATTGGATTCCTATTGTATGAAGTCTAGGTTGAGCTCTGTTGGTGTCAGTTGTTCTGCTACTTCTGAGGTGTCCAATAATGGTGGGAAATAAGGGCACAGGAGATCCACGTTGAACATTGGGTGTAGGCCAAGGAAAGGAGGAATGTTGAACTGAAAAGAATTATCCCCCATGAACTTGGTGATGGTGTACGACCCATGATGGAGTGGGCGAAGCTTCCGATGGGGTCCTGTAAGGCATTCTTTCTGCAAGTGCAACCAAACTTTGTTGCCCACCTGAAACTTATGTGGCACCCGATGTTGATCATGGTGTTGTTTGTACTTGTCATTGGACTTTTATAGGATATCCTGAACCTGTTGGTGGATGTGCTGGATCTATTCAATGAACCGGGTGGGATGTGGCCGATTGAGCTATGCAGGGCTCGGTTATAGCTATGTTGGACATAGGGAAGGATCTCATCCCATGTGCGAGGGTGTTGTGAATTATACATGTGAAGGATATGCATAATCATTCGATTTATGACCTCTATTTGGCCTCTGTCTGAGGGTGGAAGGCCGTGGATTTGGTGAGCTTGGTGTCCAGTAGTGACCAGAGGCTTGACCAGAATGTGCTGAGAAATTGACTGTCCCGATATGAGATAATGGTTTGTGGGATTCCAAAATGTACCCAGACTCGTTCAAAGAAGAGCTTAGAAGTGGCCTCTGTTGTGATGTTCTTCTTGTAGGCAACCAAAATCACCATCTTAGAAAAGTGATCAGCAACCACAAAAACACAGTCATTTCCCTGCTTGGTGGATGGGAGGCCCGACATGTAGTCCATTTAGATGGATTCCCATGGCCTGTCAGGAGTAGGAAGAGGGGTGTACAGGCCTTGTTTCTTAGTGGTTGGTTTGGTAATCGCGCAGGAAATGTAGGACCTGATATACTTGTTGACCTCCCGTTGAAGTTTCAACCAGTAGAAATGTTTCTGTAGCATCCCCACTGTCTTTTAGACACCGAATTTTCCTGCCACCCGACTGTAGTGGGCTTCCCAGATTATCTTCGCTCGCTCGCTTGATGGAACACAGATATGGCCCAGACGACACAACAACCCATCCTAAAGATGGAAATTATCGACAACTACATTTGCCCCCAACATTTGGTAGGTGGTGGCGAAGTCTGGGTCTGTCTCATAGAGTTGGGGCCATCCAAAGGTGTCATGGCTACAAGATTCTAGCACCGTGGTGAGTGCCGCAAATGGTGGTCTTCTGAGGAAATCAACGACATGATTGGTGCTTCCTGTTTTATACTTGATGTTGAGGTGGAATTACTACAATTACGTGGACCACTTTTGATGGCGGTCATTCTGTAATTTTCCTTATGTCTGCATGAACTGCAATGGTTTATGATCAGTGTGGATGACTGTCTCCTTCCTAGGAATGTAGTGTCTCCACTGGCGACAGGATTTCATAATGGAGTACATTTCTTTGTCGTAAGTAGGGCACTTACGGACAACATCTGATAGTGTCTCACTATGATAGGCCATGAGGTGGCTGTGTTGAGCGAGAACAGTGCTAACAACATAGTCAGAAGCATTCGTCTCGATCTCAAAGGGCTGCAGCAGGTCTGGGAGTGAAAGTACCAGGGTTGAGAACAATCGCTTCTTCAAATCATTGAATGATTTTTGTTGGAACCAAACCCACACAAATTTTTCCTTACCACCACCCCTAGTTATTTGGCTGAGGGCCCATGTAATATGGGAGAATCCCAACATGAACCTACAGTAGAAATTGGCAAGGCCCAAGAATCTCTGGAGCTCAGTGAGTGTGGTTGGGGCTGGCCAGTCACAGATGACTTGGATCTTGGTTGGATCTACATGTATACCATGCTGATCAACGATGTAGCCCAGGTAATGGACCCTGACCATGCCGAAGGAGCATTTTTCCAACTTGGCATATAGCTTGTGTTGTCATAGGGTGTGCAAAACCTGCTAAATATGTTGCAAGTGTTCATCCCAAGTCTTGTTGTAAATGAGAATGTCATCCAAATACACCACTGCAAAATTATTGATGAATGGTTGCAGGATATCATCCATCAACCTCATGAAATTGGTTGGCGCATTTATCAAACCAAAGGGCATGACCAACCATTCAAAAAGGCCTTCCTTTGACTTGAAGGTGGTCTTCCATACATCTGTCTGTTCTATCGGGACCTGGTGGTAGCCAGAATTCAGATCAATCTTACTAAAGTATTTGGCCCCCATGAGTTGATCAAGGAGGTTATCGATTCGGGGAATCGGGTACCGGTTTTTTACTGTAATTTTATTCAGAGCCTGGTAATCAATGCAGAGTCGCCAGGTTCCATCTTTCTTCTATACTAGCATGATTGGGCTCCTACAAGGTGATGAGATGGGACGAATGTGCCCCTTGTGGAGAATTTTTTGGATCTGTCACTTGATCTCCTCATTTTATAACAAAGAGCGACGATAGACTAGCCCATTGGGAAATGGTGCGTCGGGGGTCAGATCGATGGGGTGCTTGAGCTGGCAGTGCAGAGGTACCCCTATAGGTGAGGAGAAGATATCTGAGTATTCTTCCACGACCTTATCTACTTGCTTCTGCTATGCGGAGAGGTTGTTCGTAGAGACCCTGGATGTGGCTGTGATCTTTTGCTTATTCTGAAAGCGAATCATGAAGAATACAAACTTCCCCATCTGAGAGATGATCTTCTTGCATTGCTTAGTAGATATCAAGTAAATAGCACTAGGTGGGACTTCCTCGGGTATCCTGTACAATTTCCTGTTTAAAGTAATAATAACACTACGAGGCCTAGACTCATATACAAAATGATGTTTCCATAAATAAGGTTGGCCCAAAAGAACATCACAAACTTCGAGAGGAGAAACATCACACAATACCTCATCTTTGAAGGGCTTGATGTTGTACAACAATCGACACTATTGGCTAACGTGGAGATCGTTTCCTTGGCGGAGCCATCCAATGGTGTAGGGTTGTGGGTGCGGTGTTGTTGGCAGGGCCAGCCGCTTGACGACCTATTCTAAGATGAGGTTCTTTTGGCTACCACTATCAATGATGAAGTGAAACAAGGTGCCTTTTACCCACATCTATGAATGGAAGAGGTGCTCTCCTTCCTCTGGCTCGTCTGGTTCACCGGGCTAGAGCTTGGTGGTAGCAACGATGGCACTGGGTTTCGTGTCAATGATCCGTCTTCTCCTTTATGGTTATGGATCAGAGTCAGAATCTGCATCTGATTTAGAGGCTTTCACTTCGTCCACCAGCGACTTCTTTGAGCGATAGTCAACAGTGTTATGCCAAGGGCTCTTATGGAAGTCGCACCACTTCCCGGTATCTTTCTTTGTCTTTTCGATGTCCTTCCTTGCTTGCGGCTTGGATTGTTTGTCCTGATACTATCCATATTTTCTCTGTCCTTTGTTCTATGGGTTGGGGCCGCCCTTTCCTGGATTTTGTTGTGAGGGGTTCCTAGGCCCAAATTGTCACATATTTTGTTTGAGCTTCTGCTTGATTTTGACGGCATATCAGTAGGCCACACCCAAGGATGAGATGTCAAGAAATTTCATTTTTGTCTGGATGTGTCTATGCAGAGCACCACAATACTTGAGCACCAGATGTCGCTCCAAATATTTGATACCCAGCTTTGTGCGCAAGGTATGGAAGATATTTGTGAAATTTGGCACTTCTTGGTCTCTTTCTTGCTGCAGTGTGGTCCATTTGGTATACAGGTCATCATAAATTCTGACAGGGTAGTATTGTTCCTTAATAACAACCCTAAAGGATTTCCAGGTGGCCATGAATAAAAATAATGAAGGTTCCTCTGTTTCCTTTTGCTCACATAAATTTTTCCATCAATCTTTGACACGAGGAACAACTTTGAGGAGCACAAAAGTAATATTTTCTCTATTCGAAAAATTGTGGAAAAAAATACCCTTCTAGTAGATTCAACCACTTTTCTACGACATCTGCGTCTATTTGACTTTCAAATATAGGAATATTGAAGTTTATTTGAACCCTGAAGGGGGTGGCACCTCGATTCAAAAAAGATGCATTGCCTGTTGGTAGCCGCCGAAGGATTTGCACGAAACTATCCATCATCTCGTTCCTTTGTTGTGTGAGGGATTCCTCAATAAATAGTTTGAAACGATCTCTTGTCCCGTCATATTTATTTTCTCCTTCCATGAGAGGTCACTTGGGCGTGCGATATATTTTTTCCTCAAGAGAAATAAGCTCGAGACCCAACTTTTTGTACTCCGACCTCGTTGGGGACATGCATTAAGACGACAAGGAGCAGACCGCTTTGATAACACTGATCCAGATTTTATGAGTAGAATGAAATGAATACAAATTATTAACATGTACTTAGCACAAAATAACAGAGATACAGTAAAACTAGTTTTCTATTCAATAACGAAATAAGCTGAAAACTGTAAAATGCAACGAAAACAAGCTTGTTGGAATGGTGGTGGCTTATCTCTGAGAAGAGATGTGACTGTTGTGCTCATTCACAAGAAGATGATTACAATGAGTCTCTAAAGGAATTTTTACATTAAATAGGAATGCCAAAAACCCAACCCTAAGAGATGAAGTGCCATAAGTCATGTGGGCCTTGTTTGGGTAAGTTAGTACATTAACTTCTTGGGGCGTAACTTTTGCATACGATCTTCGTTTTAGGTGTATGATAGCATGTTGGAAAGGTATCATCGAGGGGATTCATTTTTGGGGCTCAATCATGCCTTTGTATATCATTGAGAATCTCAATCCCAAAAAACCTTCATTTATGCCCTCAAAATGGCCCCGAAAGTTAAAACTGCTAAAAATAGTAAATTGCCAAAATTGCCAGAAAACTGTTTTGAACCAGTTGGAAAAGGTGGGTGGCCACCGATATCCACCTGAATCAAGTGGAAAAAGAGTTTTTCAGTCCTCTCATTGACGATGCTTGTATACCTGTAGACATCGACATGACTCTTTCAGTCATGAGGTCGATCAAAACTTCTTCAACAACTTTCTTTGCAGCGCTCAACTCGTCCGACATACACACTCAGGGTTAACAATCTTGGGTTCAGGGGATAACTCAGAGACATTAATGATATAGAGAGAAAGAGCGCGATGATCACTATATAAACTCGACTTAGTCTGTAGGCTCAAATTCTCAATTGGAAACAATGTTCTAAGTGCGTGGCGCGATGGGATAAATAGGTAACTCGACAATTGGTTGCTTGCAATGGGTATGACGCCTTCATTAACTCTGTTATGTCTATTATGGCGTGGTCCTAACAGTTGGATGGTGAGATGGCTGTCCATAAATGGATTTCTATCCATTTGGAGCATTGATCTAACAGTTATAATGGCCCCAATGGCTATATTGCTTCGTCATGGTGAAGTGTCATGTGTCATTGTTCTGATATCTCGACGAAGCTCCAATTTTGTAATTTTTTCTTCTATGAGGTTTCCTCTGGAACCTTCTGCAACTTGTTGATCTTAGCTCACTTCTTACTTAGCTTTCTAGCCTTCTTCCCAGTGAGTTTCGTCTCAGTGTGCCTTTTTCCATTCTGATCCTTAGCTTCTTTTGGCATAGTTACTTCACGTTGTTGAGATTCTTTCCTAAGATTCAAGGGTAACTCTTCTTCTTCATATGGAATAGGTACTTCAATCTTCAATGGTTCTTCTAGTGTTCTTGCAACTTCGACATCCGGATCTCTATTGTTAAATGGATTTGATCTGTTCTTCTGTTCTTCAATCAAGTGTGTGATCCTTCTAGTCATGAATTATTTTAACTCTTGCTTCTTCTGTTCTAAAACTTCCTCTTCTTCTTGCCTTCTGGCCTGATCTCTTTTAATACAAGGTTTTCCTAGTAGCATGGTAAATGGGGAACTGTTCTCGATAAATTTAATAATCTCAAAATCTTCCTCTGTCGAAGTTCTATTGGCATTCATAGGTATTCAGGTGAGCTTTCCACATAGGTTTATCAACTTTCCTTTGAATAGTCCTATTCCTCCTAGTGAAGAAATCATAACAGGATTTCTTATAGCTTCTGATGTTCTCTCTGTCATGATATTCACCTGTGTTTCCTCATCCAGAATACAATCAATGTCGAAGTTTCCTATTCTTGCTTCAAGTCATTATTTTTCTATGAAGATCTCTGATAAGTTGACATGTCGGTGGTCATTCAGGGTTTCTTTTATTGACAGTAATATAGTCTCTGATTCTTTCTGGGATTATGTCATAATATTAGTTTCTGGATATGCCTTACGGTTTTCTTCTCTCATGTTCATTCCTTCAAGCTTAGCAATCATTCTAAGACAATCCAATACTTCATGGTCCATAGCTTTACAACAAAGACAACTAGGTCTTCTCCTAGGGCATTCCTTAGCAAGATGCTTGGGTTTTCTACAACTGTAACAAAGGGTTAATCCTCTCTTTTGTTTAAATGATCCCCAACCCTTCCTGTACTGCGCACTAGGATCATGGTAGCTAACTTGCAAAAAAATCTTTCTAGGATCCTGCATACACTTATTAGTCCAAATATCCTTTCTATGCATAGGTAAAACATATTTTTCACTATTCTTATCAGATCTACTCATATCGAATCTTCTTTCATCTATTAATACCCTAGTTTTCAAGATAGGACAAAATCTATTAAACATACCTAGATTCATACTTTTGAAACAAAAACTTCCACTAATCTTACTTCTACAAAGAACAAAGCTTTCATATCTAGAACTTTTTCACTATTCTTACCTTTATCAGGGCACAGATATTTCAGATCTTACCTCTTTTTAATCAAGAATTCTCACTTTTACCTTTCTTAGGGCACAAAGCTTCCAGATCTTACCTTTTTTCTTCAGATCAAACTTCTTTTCCTTAGCACAGAACTTGCCAAACTAGTAGAGTACTGCGCACTAGAGCAATAGGTCTACACACAGATCTTTCACAATTTTAGATCAGATCTTTGCACAAAGCTTCTTCTTCCTCAGTTCCCAGCAATCACAGTTTCAGGTCCCAACAATGGAACCATTTGTTGGCACAGGGGTAGACCCAACGTTCAATGCTACAACAATGCACCAACAAAACCCTAACTACCGACCCTTTCGGCAACACCTGTGAAGCAGATGAAGTCTCACCTGAGGTAGAGGCAGGGGTGGTTGTAGGACTTAGGTGTCTCCAACCTTAGCTGGGACACAGATCTATGATTATAACACTTATAGAGCACCTAGCACCGTTAGTTCATCGTTATCTAACCAATATCTACTCCGTAGAGAAAACAGAGCATCACAACATTCACCCTGATCTAAGGTATATAAGCACTTAACAAAGGAATTAGATCAGATCTATCATATTCAAGCACTAAGAAAGTTCACAGATGTTATATCTAGCATCCAGATTCATCATTAGCACAAAGCATAAATAGATCTATCTATCTATATCAAATCACTTTAGCACATAACACATAAACACATCAGAACATCGCACATAGAAAAATAACATAGTATTTACGTGGTTCACCCCCACCCTAGGGATACATCCACCAACTCTTCTTATTTATTAGATTCTTCAAGAGGTTACATGCACAAAGCCTCAAAACCTTACTCCGCATAGGACATAAGATCTACACAGCTTGCTAGATCCTTCTTCCTTGCTTTACAACACAAATCCCTCCATAGTCTCTTACAATGACTTGCACTTGGCTCTACAAGTCTCACACAGTATGAAAGAAGCCTTACACTTCTTGATCACACAGATCTCACTCTTAGCACTTAGCCAACTTGCACAACACTTGCACACTATTCAACTACTTCTTACATTGCCTAGCCTTCTATTTATACATAAAAAAATAGGCCTAAACATGGGTAAACCCATGAGTCAACATCCCATTCCCGTTACATATTCCCAAATCCAAAAAAGGACCCAAAAAAGGGTCGAGATATCACGATCTCTGCTTCGTCTTGCAGTCCATCTTCGACAGGCTGTCGAAATCCCAAAATAGGTAAACTTGACCAAGGATCTCCCAAAACTTGGTCAAGGGCCAACACAAGGGGATACATCCCTTCATGAATAGTTGTTATAAGTGCATTTAGGATTTGTATATATATGAAACTATCATTGTATCTTCAAGTATCTCATATATCATTCATACTTATTCAAATATATTTACTATCCTTAATGGATTATTGTGTACTATCCTATTTATATTAGATATTTGTTATATGAACCATATTGGTTCATTACAGTTTTGGTTTGTCTGGTTACTAGCAATCAACTGTGTCAAGAGTTTTTCTAACTGTTGTTTCCCATTGGATAAGCCCTCTAGGATTTGCAAAGCTCTGTCCTCATTATTATCCATCATAACTCATGCTTGTTCTGCCTCTGGTTGGTTATCTTATACTTCTTCTTCTTCGTTAAAAATGTTATCTTCCCTCGTTGTATTCTAATTATGTAGGTGATATATCATTCTTCATCTCCTGGCCACATGGATTAATTAAGCCCCCTCAGGTTGGCAGGACTCAGGCTCTGATACCATTGCAATTTCCTAGACACAATTTGCATACTTTCTTCATGCTATTGTAGCTATATACAATATTTTTATGAGTGTCGACTTTCATCAAACACTTAGGATGTAGGTATCTTTTCACTATCCAACTTCCACTATATTTCTATGTGTTTTTAAAATTGAGTTTTTGAAGTATTATGTGTAGGTTGCATATGATTTAATTATTCAAAAGGTGTTTTTATCACATAAAAAATACATAACGACTAGCATAAAAAAATACCCATAACTTATAGTTGATAAAAATGGAGAGAAACACAGTAAAGATTTATTACCAACTTATAAATGAGCAAGAACAATGGTAACGACTCGCAGTTTGTTGGATGTATTCCAACCGATAATCCTCTATTTATTGGAAGAGTAGAATTGCTAAATGAGTCGACCTCCAATGGTACTTTTGTTGCTTCATAATTGATACTCCATAGAGATATATCACCCCCTTTTCTACAGATCTTGGTATGATATGAATATTTCAGCTCCAATACAGAAATATGGCTTCTCTTTCAAGGAGAAACAACTTGTTTATAAGAAACCTTGAGCCTTCTATTAATATTATTCCTTTGAAGGTTAGAAACTTGACATCCTAACCTAGAAATGCACCCAACTCACTTGGAAAGCTTTAGCAAAGGGAAACCAACACTTAAGAAACTCGGTCCCTCAAGCAAGTTCAACCCCTGCAGATCCAAAACTTATCCCCCACATCGAATCTCAGCCACCACAATGAAATAAACTCAACAACCACCAAGGAAACTCTGCTACCAAGATGAATACTCTACCACAATGGAGCATAGTATGAATATCTGAGTGATCTACTCTCAATGACCAGCTAGGGTGGATAGTTTCACCATTAAAACCAATCTAAAAAACTCTCTAGGTTTTTCATCCCAAGTGCCAAAGCCACAAATATCTCTCTCAATTCAATTTTAGAAAATAACAAGTGAATAATGGGAGAAGGAGAAGGTGCAATGCTCATCATCAACAATATCCCACATGTGGGGTATGGCATCCATTGTATGGGATTTCAAGCCTTTATGAAGGTCCAAGTGGCATAGTTTCTTCATGAATAGATTTCACTGGGAAAGGTCCTGCAAAGACAAACAAGTACACCCTCCAAGGGTCCATAAGTCATATGAATCATCCCAAGTGTTGGTCCTAAAATATGCACCTGAATGCTAAAGGGCAGAGCTAGGCCACCTCAAGTTATGAATGGATGATACCAACAAGGTGATTATGAAATTTTTGGAAACCAATATCTTTGTCAGGTTCGGCTTCCCTAGAAATCTTATAACAAACAATGCCTGAGAATTCAATTCCAAAGCCATGATCGACTTATGTGGTAGCCATAACATCACCTTGACACATTCCACACCCTATTATCCTTAGGGGAATGGGTTGGTCGAGTCATCAAACAAATCTATCGGGATCATCAAGAAATTGTTAAATGAAAACAAGAAATCATGGGACTCCAAACTTAAGTACGCATTGTGGGTTGATAGGATCAACACCAAGAGATCCTTGGGAACCTCACCATTTCAGCTAATCTATGGGATATATGTTATCTTCCCTACTCAACTTGGTCTGTTGGTTCTAAAATTCCTACAGGAAGAAATGGAGGAGCCAAATGACATCCAGAGGAGAATCTTTTAGATTATAGAGGTTCAACAAAAGAGAGAAGCATTGAATCAGATAACTGAGGCATACCAAAGAAAAATGAAGTCATATTTTGATAAGAAAACCAAGAAGGAGATATTTCAAGAAGGCAACTTGGTCTTGATGTGAGATTCTAGAAGGGAAGAAAAGTATAAGCATGGTAAGTTTGATAACCTCTGGCTTGGTACTTTTAAGGTGGTTGAGGTTCTGAAAAATAATACATTTGTTTTACATAATCTGGATGACACTAAAATTTTTGGGAGCCCAATAAATGGGTGCTTCTTGAAACACTATTTTGCTTGAAATATTGAGGGAAGTCCCCTATTGTAACATAGATGATTTCCTTTTTTCGTTTGCATTTGATTAGTTAGTTAGTTTGTGAATAAAGACTCCATAGCCCAAAAAAGTCAGTGGGGTGTGTTAGTGTTGTTGGTTTGATCTTCTTTTTGAAAATGGGAAAAAATGGTGCCATCTCTAAATATGGTCAGTAGAAGTAGATATACATGGCTGGTAGACAGAAACATATGTAAGTTACAACAAGTGGGAGGGAGGTTTTGAGAGGTAAGGCACATGATATATTGTTCTTAGCACCTCACAGGGAAGTGTTATCCCCAGTTAGAGCCAATGTTGTAACCTAGGTTTGCACCCCTTCCCTTTCCCTCATCTACCCTGGTATCCCCACTTTTCAGGGATAACTAGGAGACCATGTCTCGAGGCCCACAGGTCCTAGACATGGAATATCGAGAGTAGGATTGACTAGAGCATGTCCCTGGAGGGCCCACCTTTTCTTCTTCCATCGTATTTATCTTGTCAGCAACAACAACATCCATCACCATTGGTTTGGTCCTGTATCAAAAGAGGTTCTTGCTTCATGAGGTAATTAGTCCAGGTATCATGGTATGTGTCGCATTTGATCGTTAAAACCTTTAAATGTATGCATCTGATTCCTTTTATTTCTAAAAACTACTTGGATCTTACATTTTCCCACTTGACCATGTTTGGGGGGATTGACAGGGTGCCCTAGCAAGCCTGTATCTGTAGGTTTTGGTTTTCCACTGGGGGGGTTTCTGAAAAGCCATTGTCCGCTCCCCTCATATCACCACTCCTTCATCTTACTACCCACTCACTTATCCCTTTCCCCTTGTCTGGCCATTGGGTTGACCTATTTTTCAGGACTACACCTTCCCTCATGGGAAGAAGGGGCTAAAGGCCCAGAAGGTAAAAGAAAGATGGTAAAAGATAAAAGCCTAATAATAAAACCTTGAGATGCTTCACCCAGGGATCCTCGAGAAAGTGATAAAAGGCTTCTCAGAAAGAAACAAGAGGGACCTGGAAAAATAGTAAAACGAGACCTAGTCAGAGGATAGGGGTTCTCATCACGAGCCCACCTATTAGGTCCATGGGTACCTAGTGGTATGACATTGTCACTAGCTGGTTACCATGCCAGGGCAACGACTCTTGGTTTCATGGCCAAGGGAAAGGGGGTCTCATCACGAACCAACCTTCTCATCTCTGTGAAAGTATTTGTGGGTAACACTGTCAGCTCTGGTCACCATGCCAAGGCAGTGTCCCCTGATTAGATCTTGAACAAAAAAGCAAAAAAGAATAAAAGAATAAAAAGAATAAAGGCAAGAATGGACTTGGAAAGAATGTGTTAAGGTCCTAACCCGCACATAGGTAGATCAATGTATTCGGATGTAATAAAGGTCAATATTAATAAGACCTTTCAATAAAATAGAATAAGGCGGATGTAAGAAGACCTAATAGAAGCTTCCGCTTCTAGAAGGATGGATGTAAGAAGATCTAATAGAAGCTTCCGCTTTTAAAAGGATCTTCCTCTAGATGCTTTTAGTATAAATAGGAGTCAGGGTATGAGAACCCTATTTGATATTATTGTAATAGAAATGCCGATTGGAGGTTTCAACAAGAGTATTCGCGGAACATTGCTATCCATTCGGGCGCTACTGCTGCTACTTCAGATATCATTTCTGTATCAGAAGATTATCGATATTTTACTGTTATTCGTCATTTCTAGCATTTCGCTTCGCTCGCATATTCTTATATATCCGGGCATCTTGCGGTATCGTGAGCACTTCTCATGCAAATTGTGGGTATTTTTTCAGGTAGAGACTTTATTCGACGCTTTGCCATTTAGGACTGTCAAGTTACGATAAACCCTTGCGGTCGGGGATTCACACACGCATGAAATACAAGTGGTTCTAAGACGCTTGTTACCACCCTTTGTAACCCCGGCGGTACCCCTTCGAAAGTGGTACATCAAACAAACACTCGTGTAACGACCGAATCAGCCAGATTTCCGAAGTCTCCAGATAAACCTATCTACCACGATCACATAGTGTCACCCAGAACGCGACTGAAGATACTCTTTATTACCTGGGTAGTTGGGTAGTATTGATAAGGGTACGTTCTATCCTCCCTAGTTAGTGCCCCGAGATATTGGGTCAGTACTACTGTTGGACCCCACGATCGAGCTATACTATCAGGCAAACCCTTGGTTCAGAGAACCCTGGAATACCTACCCTTTGGGGAACATAAACAACAATATAAACAAATTAAAAGCTGAATGAGACCTATTAACCCGCGATCTCAGATGGCTATGGCAAATACTCTTTTGTTTATAATTTGGGGATTTCAAGACTGCAACATTCTTCGTAATTCAAAGCATAACCCCACTGCTATAGAAATTTTTTACCATTATTTGAGACTCCACCATTAGACTCCATCTCTTCACCATAACTTCCCCATATCATTTTTCAGTAACTTGACCACTCTACACCCTTTCGGGCCACCCATTTTTCACCATTATTTGAGACCTATTCCATTAGACTCATTTCTTCACCCTTATCACTTTCATTCATATCTTTTTTTGCAAAAAATTTCCTGACCCCACCGCAACATTCATTTTCGGCCAACGCCCTCATGGCCCATGTACCCGCAACTAAGAACTAGAGAGTCTCGCTTCAACACCTCGCAACATGGTTTACTTGAGACCCAACAAGAAGTGCAAAAAAACTCAGTGCTACTATTGACTCACGTGATGCCTCCATGAATTCATCCGTGATCAGTTGTGCACCAATGGCGGAAGTAAAAATGAATTTGAATCAATGTAGCACTCGCGACCAAACTCAAATCCTCTCGATGATGATGCAATTCCTAAAAGATCAAGGAGAAACTTCGCCTGCATTCCTTTCAACCACATCATTTTCAAAGGAACATACGCCCGCTGGTGGATGTCACTAAATTTGATGGTCGTACCCCACTGGGCGGGTCACACAAATGGAACATTATTTTCTCTCTACAACATATCACCGGCGACTTGGCCAAACTCCGGGTATGGTGTTCTCCATCTCGACAAGAACGCTGGCAATGGTGGCAATGGAGAAAAACTTCATTAAGGATATAGCATTGCTTCTGGACACAGTTTGTTGCTAAGCTTTATGAACGGTTTGACACGACACCAACCATTTGGGTTAACTGACGTACCAGCTAACGCATCGTCGGCATTTCATAGCCGTATTTGAGCCGCCTCGATTTTCGAACGTAGGGCATGATCGATGCCTTCGCCAGTGCTTCATCAAGGTCTCAAGGAGGAGGTTAGGCCCCATGTCCTCATGGCTCGACTTCAATGACGGTGGAGGCTACCAAAAATCCAAAGAAGCACAAAAAAAAAAAAAATTGTTTCCTCTCAAAACCGTGAACCTTCCTTTTTCCCGCCAGGCCCTAAACCAACAAATCCCACTACTCTCTCCTTTAAAAATCCAAGAACCGACCCGGCCGAAATGGTTGAAAGGACAACTCAAAGGCCTCTGTTATAATCGGTGATGACAAATATTTCCTGTGCCACAAATGGGTGAACAAAGCTCTTTATGGCCATCTCTCAGGATATTCAAGAAGACGTAGATGACATCGTTCTCAATCACCCGAGACTTCAAATAAACCTCCTTCAGACTCCTCCCCGGGCAGTAAGAACCCATCATTTCACTGCTCTCACCGCCTCTGCAAAATCTCGGTTAATCGGGTTATACCGGGCACCTTAGGAAAGTCATCATCTTGTTGATAGTGGCAGCACCTACAACTTTATTCATCGCCGCACGCCCAAGAAACCCAATCGCTATATCCATCCTGGCAATAATTTCAAATCATGATTGCCACTGGGGCCTCTTTGCGGAAATGTGGAGGGCGCCGTGGAAATGTGCGCTCAAAATAGGTGACTACAACCTCAAATCTCATATGTTTGTTATTGACATGGGAGGTTGTGACATTGTGCGGCGCCTAATGGCTCGGAATTGGCCCCATTCTCATGGATTCTTCAAAATTTAAATCATGCACTTCGACTAAGTGCCACAAAACATAAATTTCAAGGCATCACTGTTTTTTGCCCTCCCTGAATCATCGGCCATCGCATGGATAAATTGCTCAAAAGGTCATTCGGGTGTCATAGCCCAACTCCATTCCAGTCAAGCCACAGAGATCCCACCCGCGTCTCTTTAAGACCCCCAAGCCCTCTTGTCTAAACATCAAATGGTATTCTACACTCCCCAAGGACTCCCCTTCCCAAGTAGCAAGGTTCATGATCATTCCATTCCTTTGTCCCGTAGAAGTTTTCCCCCAACATACGTCTACATCACCCCTTTGCCCGTAAGACATCGAAATTGAAAAATGGTCCAGAACTCTGACGCCGAGTCAACCGGCCCTAGCACGAAGTCCTTACTCTCTCCTGGCCGTCATGGTCTTAAATAAAGAAGGTTCTTTTTGGCGTATGTCCTGACTCGCGGCTCCTCAATAAACTCACCATCAAAGACAAATTCCCCATTCCGGGCCATTGATGACCTCCGGATGAACTCCGAGTGGTGCCCAATTCTTCACCAAACTTGATTCGCCGCATTCATCACCGTATCCGGTATGAAAGAGTCTCACATTCCTAAGACGGCCTTTCACTCATGAGGGCCACTACAAATTTCTCGTCATGCCCTTTGGTTTGTGTAATGCCCCTCCACCTTTCGTGTTTCATGAACCATGTCTTTCGTCCTTTCAGCCATTTTGTCCTAGTTTTCTTTGACGATATCCTGGTATATAGCAAGACATGGAAAGACCATCTCGACTCCCGTGTGGATCGTCCTCAACCTATCGGCCAAGACCATCTTTTTCTCAAATTCAAATGTGATTTTTGGTGCATCCGGGCGAATACTTCGGGTCATCTTAGTGGGTAAGATGAGTCGTGGTGGACCCAAAAAATATTCAAGCCATGCAAGATTGGCCGCACCCTAAGATTCTCAAAAGCCTGCGTGGATTTATGGGCCTCACAGGATATTACCGAAAATTTGTACAACTATGGAAAGATTGCAAAGACCTCCCCGATGCCTCTCCTTTAAAAGAACTCCTTCACTGACCTCAAAATACCGGACAAGCTTTTCTAAACTTTGAAGAGGGCTATGTGCACACCGGGTTCTCCGCTCTCCCAGACTTCACAAAGACATTTGTGTTGGCGCACGATCAGTGGAAAGCGGAATTGCGCCGGCCCTTATGCAAGAGGTTTTATTCTTTGGCCTTTATTAGAAAAACAATCGGCTCGAAAAGAATCTCGGGCAAACCTTATTTATGAAAAGAAGCGTTGGCCATTCCCCAGACGCGCTTTGAATTATATGCCCTATCTCTTTAAAACGATTCGAAATTAAGACAGATCATCAAAGCCTCAAATACATTCTAGAACAACGCATTTCCTCACAAGAGCAACAAAATGGGTCACTAAGATCTTTGGCTATGATTATGAGATAATTTACAAGAAGGGCAAAGGACAAATGTAGTGGTAGATGCACCGTCTGTGAAATATGAAGATGAAGGATCCTTTTTCTCTCATTCCTTCATTGCACTGCATTGTCGCGAAGTCAGTATTCAAGAATGGTTGCAAGACCCCAAAGCTCGCATCTAATTCAACAAATGAAGAACAAGGCGCAGGCTCCCCTGTGGCAATTTTGGCTTCGTGATTTAGCTTTATACAAAGGTCGCTTTGTATGGCAACAATCCAAGCTCAACCACTTTGCATTTCTGAAGCTCATGCTGGCACCCACGGGCACTCTCGTGGTTCACTAAAACATATGACGAGTTAAATGTTCCTTTTCTCGATGGTAGCGAAACAGTGACATCCGCTCGGCCAGGGCGGAATGTGAGGTATGCCAATGCAAACAAGGGAGTATCGTGGCCAAATCTCCGTGCAATACCCAACCGGCCCAATTCCCCCGTGATATTTGGAAGGATATATCTATGGATTTTATTACATGTGCTTGCTCCAAATCAGTGGAATAAATCATAATGGTGGTGGTGATGGATCGCCTTTCTAAGTATGCCCATTTTGTGCTCTTCCCCACCCATTTCATGCATCTACGGTGGCCCAAATTCTCATGGATCGGGTCCTCGCTTTCATGGCATGCCAAAATTCCATTTTTTCCTGACGAGACCCAACTTTCACAAAGCAATTTTGGTAAGAACTATTTAAGCTACAAGGCACACACCGTATCTTCGCTTATCATCCTGCATTGTGATGGTCAAATGGAAGTCACCAACAAGTGTTTGGAATCCTATCTCAGGTGCTTTGCATCTGAAAAAAACACCAGTGGACTCAATGGTTACCCCTCAATGTAGGAAAGCAACACTACATACCATACAACCACTCGCATGACTCTTTTTAGCAAGGTATGGACGTAGTTTCACCGCCGTGCTTCTCTCCCTACTTTACTGTGTACTCAAGGTTCAGGGTACGAATTCAAACACTTACAATCCGAGAAGATATCCTTCATACACTTAAAAAAGAAATTTCGGTCATGGCCCGTAACGTAATGAAGCAAACAAGGGCATCGTATCGCCGGAACTAATAATTTGTAGAAGGGATCGTGTTTCCGCGGTCGCGAACTTGTTATAAGCAACTTCCTCAAGGCTCTAGCAAAGGCGGGTTAGCACCCAAATTTTATGGCCTCTTAGCACGCTTCTAAAGCATGTGGGACAAGTTTCATATCACAGCTCGCCTACCGCCGGTTTCATCTTGTTTTTCATGTCTCCCGCTTGAAGAAGGTGATTGGAACTAAAAGCAACTTCAAACCAACCTTCCGTGAGTTAGCGTGAAGAAGGATCCATTACAACCGTAGCAGCTTTGGAATTGTAGGGAGCTGCCACAATGACGTGTAAATGTAACCATCAAGGAAGTGCTCGTAAAGTGGAAAGATATGACTCCGTTAGATATTACTTGGGAACCAAATACCATTCCGCAGCTAGCCTATATCTCAGTCCTTGAGGACAAGGATGTTTTAAGGGGGCTGACATGTTAAGGTCCTAACCCATTATAGGTAGATCAATGTATTCGATGTAATAAAGGTCAATATTAATAAGACCTTTCAATAAATAGAATAAGGTGATAAGAAGATTCCATTAGAAGCTTCCAATTCTAGAAGTTTCTTCCTCTAGATGCTTCTTTAGTATAAATAGGAGCTCAGGTATGAGAACCCTAGCTTGGATATATTGTAACAGCGGCCAACATTGAGGCCGTCTCCCAAGAGGCCTTGCGAACATTGCTATCTCGATTCTGGGCTCTGATTCGAAGTGCTATTTCGGTTGCTATTTCGTATATCATTTCTGTGTATTGTGAAGATTATGCTGGATATTTTACTGTTATTCTGTCATTTCTAGCATTTCGTTTCTGTTCTGCATATTTTATATATCTGGTATCTTGCAGAATGCATCCATGACAGGTACAACTCGCCTTCTACAAAGGCACCCACATGTAACACTTTTTCATCCTTGGCCTTCACTGCACCCACATGCTTAGACATCCCTTGACCACATCACCCACTTACATGGCTTGGATGAGGTATTTTCGAGAACTATCCTTTTCATGTGTATACTAGCCCAATAGGACGCCTTGTCCTTTTCTCCAGACTTTTATTATAGGCTTGTGTAACGTCTTTGAGTTGTTAACTAATGTATTAGGGATTTTATGCATATGTTTAATAATATTGATGATGAGATGTGATTGACATTGCTATGATCACTGTGATTGATAATCCCACGAAGGGCGTAGGCTTTGATGTGCAGGACCATGCTCAATGGACAGGTACCATTTGGACCAGTACACATGGGGAGATGATCAGTTTGGACCTCCATGGGGCTGAAGAGCCCACCAGATGGATGTTGAGACCCCATCAGGGGGAAGAAAGAGGACATGGATGGATTAGGGGCTTTGCACTGATGAATAAGAGAATGTTCCACTAGAGGCACCCCAACACAACTTGACCTAGGGGGGATGACCCTTTCTTAGTGGAATGTTAGCCTTTAGAGGCCTAGGATGTCACCACCTTGACCATGACATCACCCAACATCATGGACATTTGGAGCAGGCAGACTAGGCAGTAGTGGAACGTGTGGCAGGTTGGAGAAGCCCAGGGAGGGCTAACGTTTTGCTCCAAGATGCCCCATCTGCCCTAAAAAGGGATAATGTCTCCCTTGGAGGGGATTTTACTCTCCTTTCAACTCGATTTAGTTTTTTAACTTGAAAATTTAATGTAAAACAATATGATTTGATATTTTGGCCTTTTCGTCCTTTTTACCTGACCTAAATGTAAAATTAGGTCAAGGTTTTGTATAAATGGGAGATTTTCACTCTCATTTTTTTCATGATCTCTCATTCACTCCATAAAGAGGTCTGAAATTTGCACCCTATCTTGGGTATTTGGCTGATTTGTTGAGGTGCACTTGTTGAAGGAAGACATTTTTGGCATTTTATGGTGTTTCTCTTGAAGGAAGGTGTTACAACTAGGGTTTGCATGGTTATTTCTTGGTGAATTGTAAGTATTTTTCTGCAAAAATTATTGAATGAATGGTTGTAGTTTAATTTCTTGCATGGATTTATGATTTTTTTGAATCAAAACCCTAGGTGACAAGCACACAAGTAGGTCCTTGTCTCATGTCCCCTGATAGAGAAACTTTCAGCCGTTGAAGAAGAAAAAGAGAGCCTAGCCATAACTACACTCCTTTTTCTTCCTCTCCTTTGCTAGCCATACCATTTAGAATTCAAGAGGAAGAAGACATCCCAGGCCTAGGTCATCTAGACTTAGGGACATTTTCTTTTAGGGTTTGATGAAAGAGCCTTTCTATAGCAACACTCTCCCTCATTAAGCCTTCTTGTCTTGATTTTGTGCTTCATTTGAGTTAGCCATTTTTCCAAGTTGACCTAAGGAAGGAGGAGAGAGCACGAGGCCTTGCTATAGAAACATTGGAGTGAGCCTCTCTCCCCTAGGGTTTTGATTCTGAGGCCCTGCCATAGTATCACTTCAGAACTCTTCCGTCTAGTCCTTAGCCTTCCTCCTTCAACCCTCGTGCCCTTCACTTTTGACTCCATTTACCCTCTAAGGCACTGATCTAAATTCCTCCAATGTTGAAGTGAAACATTGGTCACAACACTCTAAAAAATCTTTGAATTTCAAACCCTAACTACTCTAACCCTAGTTGTTGACGTCATCGTTGGTTATTTCATATTTAATGCAACAATGCTTTACTTTATGAGAAATTGAATGGTGATTTATGGATTAATTGAGTAAAGTGTTGATTGGTTACTTTGAATGTTGCACCATTCTAGTAATTATTGGTGAAGTTGTATTATTTTCATAGCTATATTTATAAACATTGACTTTATCAATATTTATTTCCATAATTGCTTATATATTTTTTATCATATGTTTACATGAAGTACTAACCTATTGAAAACACTTGCACATACTAGTTTGTTGTTGCTCTGTTCCAGGCAGGTACACTTCTTTGGGGGTTTTACTATATTATTGGTTGTTTAGCCGTAAACATCTGTTTGGTGGTGATCTATGAGGGGGGAAATCTTATCTTTTTCTTATTAGTCTTTTGCCTCTTCAAAACCCCAGGTCACCGGGGACCTCTCCCCTAGGCCCAATCTCCCTAAATAGAAAGAACCTTCCCATCATGGTGACATTGGGTGGGATAGGTTCCTGTTACGCCATTTTGAACTACAAGACTCAAGCCTTTTATCCTAGCTACAAACTGTGTGATAACATGTTGGGGCCGTTGTCGAGGAACACTGAGTCAATTTTCCTCAGACAACACATTTTTGGTAAGCCTTGCCTCAGAAGCCTTATCTTACAAGCTTACCCGGTGACTCCAATTAGGGTGTTTTCCCTTTATCTTTTAATGATTTCAAGCAAATCATCTGGCGGCTCCACAAATAGCTAATGATGACCTGTAGTGGGCGTCAGTATATACCTTCATCTACTATGACCTCTACAAATCCTATCACCCCCGTAAGTTCTCCCAAATGGTCTCATAAAGAACTTTTTGTCCCTTTAAGATTAGCTAACACCCAAGGGGGGTTACATGATCTACCAAAGAAGGTCGAATCCTGGATACCTAAGTTTTCAAGGGAATATGGATCCTATGTAAATTCTCATTGGACCAAATTCTGTGATGCTTTCCAATTTCACCAATCTAGACAAGAACACCCGGATGTATTTTTAAGGCTCTTTGTGAGCTCACTCACCGGAAGTGCCAAAAGATGGATTAACAAACTCCCAAAAGGAAGCATCAGAACCCCTGAAGATCTTGAACAAGTCTTTAAGAAAGATTGGTGTGAAAAATAAAGCATGGATTCTCTTTACTCTCAGTACACTAATATTTGTAAGGCTTCTAGCGAGGGCATTAGGGATTTCAATGATAGGTTCAATCTTCTCCTAAAAAAGATCTGACCTAGCTTCTCAGAAGAAGCTATCCTCCAACACTACTTGAACTCGTTGGAAGGAGTTTTGCAGTTTACTATCAAATATCAATCACCCTTGACTCTAGAAGAAGCATAAGATTTTGCTTACCAGATTGAGAGGAACCTTGAATTCGAAGACTACATCCATCAGGTTAATCTCTCGCACAATAATAACCCTTGGGAATCTAGTGATGAGGATATCACCGAAACTAAACCCATGCTCCCAGAAATCCTTGAGGTAAAACTCATGCCTCCCAAAAGGAAATGGAGCACAACTTTCTCAAACATCAACAATGTATTAAACTTCTCAAGAAAACATGAACCATCCGAGGGTTTGGGTATGGACACTCATAAAAAACCAAATTTTGAAGATTCCTTGTTTGTCTTGAACACACCAATGTTATAAAATCAAGATATGAGTGAACCCGGATTTGAGTATTTTGACCAAACCAATAGGGATACGGAAACCAGGTCTGAAGACCCCCGAGTGCATAATGGAACCAACTTAGACACTAGTATGTCCTGTATCTTGCAAAGGGTTAAAAGAATTTGTGAAATCGTTCATTTTTTAACAAAGCAAGACCCAAATGACCAATTATATTTTGAGGGGACTCCCACACTATTACAAACCGGTCACTTTGAGCAAGATGAGAAAACACCCTCTTTATTATTAATATATGATCTTGGACTTAGTGATTACAAATCGATGGATCCATGCTTGTTTCAATATTGCCCCACCTTCCCTTGACAGAAGAAGATACAAATTGGGGCGATTATCCCGATGATACCTATGATGTCTTTGAATATTGGGATGAAGATGGATATCCAATACAGAGAGTAGTTGGTTTCGTTGAATGGAACAAAAATGTTTTCAAGGACATAGAAGTCCAAAACACCTTAAAGCCTCCCAACATTGTAGATAAGAACCCTTGGTGTTTTCAATGCAATGAGGCACATTGGGAACATGAATGTCCTTGCAATGATGGTGGCCATAAACAAGTGAACAACATAGGCCACGTCATAGAAGGCCCTCAGATAAATATCATGGCTAAAGAACATCAAGAGGCCATCAAAGAAGCGATTAGGAAATCTAGAATGGCAGTAATAAACAACCTAGACCAAGAATCAAGAGAAAAGTTGAAGAAACAGGAGTCCCAGGTGTATAGAAGAAATAAACTGAGCCAACCTACCGCTGAAGAAACAAAACCCCCATCCTTGGATGTGCTTCTTCATAAGACATCCGAGACTAAAAGGGTTAACTTGAACATTGACTTTGAAGGGGCACTATCCAAGATGCATGTAAGAATTCCCCTGAAAGAAGCCATTAAAGTGCCATATGTCAAAGAGTGTTTTGACAATTTCTTTCAAGAATCAGATGGACCCATGGACCCCCCTATCATGTTTCAAGCTGATCACTTCAGGGTCCAACACGGTGAAAATCCCCCCTTCTTCAATACTTTAGTGATTAACAACAAAAGCCTCAACAACTGCATGTTGGATACAGGGGCAGGTGCCAACATAATGTCCTTTAAATTCATGCAACAACTAGGTTTGAAAGTCACACGATCTTACAGGAATGTGTTTGGTTTTGAGTCTAAATCCATACCCACACACGGGGTAATTGAGAATGTCGAAGTTTTCCTTAAAGAATACCTCAAGAAAGTCATCCACGTGGACATAATGGTCGTAGACATCCCAGATGTGTGGGGGATGCTATTGTCTAGGAAATTTGTGTCAAAGATTGGAGGTACTCTTGAGTTGGACCTCACTTATGTGAATATACCCTTGCAATATAGAACTATTGGGTGTCTCCAGAATGTACCCATGACTACAACTCATGTGCAAGAGCCTAGTGATTCTATCAAAGATGAAAAAGTGCATGACGAGACCAGAAAAACTCTTCACAAATATTATTCGAAAGATACACCTTTTGAAACAAAATCATATTTTGATCATATACAAAGGTCAACAAAAGAAAAATACCTACAACTCCTCGACATGTATAAAGACAGGGAAGCCATGACCATAAGAGAAGATGACATATTGATTCAACCTTCCCAGCAAGAAGTCTTTACAGCAGAATCCCACCCACCTCCCTCTACACAATACACTAGGGTTGTTCAAGGAACAACAAATTTCAATATCAAAGAGTACAAGGAAGGGGACATAGTATGGATGTGGGATGCCAATAAAGGGGATCCTACTAATGTCAAAGGAAACACTCGATTTTTGCTAGGCCCTTTCAAGGTTGGAAGAAAGTCAGTTAATGACTCCTATTACCTTTCTACATTGGAGGGATGACGATGCACAATGCCCGTCAGTAGACGCCTCCTCAAACCCCACCAGGGTGGGGTTACCTGACATCACAGGTAAGTAGGAATTTTTTTTCATTAATGTATTATACCATTTGCATTGCATGTTAGTTTGATTTCATACTCACCTTGTTGATTGTATTATTTTAGTCTTTATTTTTATGTATGTTGGAGTGGCATTACCACCCCCATTTTTGTTATTGATAATTCTATTGAGATTGAGCAAGTCAGTAGGTTATGCCAGAGATGTTGTGGTTCTCAAGTGCTCTACGGTGATCACATGTCCCCGAGTTGGAGCCAGATGTTATCCCCACTTTTTAGGGATAACTAGGAGATCATGTCTTGAGGCCCATAGGTCCTAGACATGGAGTACCGAGAGCAGGATTGACCCGAGCATGGCCCTGGAGGGCTCACCTTTCCTTCTTCCATCGTCTTTATCTTGTCGGCAACAACAACATCCATCACCATTGGTTTGGTCCTGTATCAAAAGAGGTTCTTGCTTCATGAGGTAATTAGTCCAGTTATCATGGTATGTGTCACATTTGATCGTTAAAACCTTTAAATGTATGCATCTGATTCCTTTTATTTCTAACAACTACTTGGATCTTACATTTTCCCACTTGACCATGTTTGGGGGGATTGAGAGGGTGCCCTAGCAAGCCTATATCTGTAGGTTTTGGTTTTCCACTGGGGGGATTTATGAAAAGCCACCATCCGCTCCCCTCATAGCACCACTCCTTCATCTTACTTCCTGCTCACTTATCCCTTTCCCCTTGTTCGAGCATTGGGTTGACCTATTTTCAGGACTGTGCCTTACCTTGTGGGAAGAAGGGGGCTAAAGACCCAGAAGTTAAAAGCAAGCTGGTAAAAGATGAAAGCCTAAGAATAAAACCTCGATATGCTTCACCCAGGGATCCCTAAGAAAGCGATAAAAGGATTCTCAGCAAGAAACAAGAGGGACCCGGAAAATAGTAAAATGAGACCTAGTCAGAGGATAGGGGGTCTCATCATGAACCAACCTATTAAGTACATGGGTACCTAGAGGTATTACATTGCCACCAGTTGTTTACCATGCCAGGGTAGTGACTCTTGGTTGCATGGCCAAGCGAAAGGGGGTCTCATCACGAACCAACCTTCTCATCTCTATGAAAGTACTTGTGGGTAACACTACAAGATCTAGTCACCACGCCAAGGCAGTGTCCCCTAATTATCTCTTGAACAAAAAAGAAAAAAATAATAAAAGAATAAAAAGAATAAAGGCAAGAATGGGCTTGGAAAGAATGCATCCATGACAGGTACATCTCACCTTCTACAAAGGCACCCAAAAGTAACACTTTTTCATCCTTGGCCTTCACTGCACCCACATGCTTGGACATCCCCTGACCACATCACCCACTTACATGGCTTGGATGAGGTCTTTTCAGGAACTTTCCTTTTCCTGTGGATACTAGCCCAATAAGATGCCTTGTCCTTTTCTCCAGACTTGTATTGCAGGCTTGTGTAATGTCTTTGAGTTGTTAACTGATGTATTAGGGATTTTATGCATATGTTTAATAATATTGATGATGATATGTGATTGACATTGCTATGATCCCTGTGATTGATAAGCCCATGGAGGGCGTAGCCTTTGATGTGCAGAACCATGCTTGACGGAAAGGTACCATTTGGACCAGTACACATGGGGAGATGATCAGTTCGGACCTCCATGGGGATGAAGAGCCCACCAGATGAATGCTGAGACCCCATCAGGGGGCAGAGATAGGACACAGATGGATCAGGGGCTTTGCACCAGAGAAGAAGAGAACGTTCCACCAGAGGCACCCCGACACAACTTGACCTAGGGGGGATGACCCTTTCTTAGTGGAACATTGGCCTTTGGAGGCCTAGGACGTCACCACCTTGACCATGACATCACCCATCATCATAGACATTTGGGGCAGGCAGACTAGGCAGCAGTGGCACGTGTGGCAGACTGGAGAAGCCCAGGAAGGGCTAACGTTTTGCTCCAGGATGCCCCATCTTCCCTAAAAAGGCCTAATGTCTCCCTTGGAGGGGATTTTTCTCTCCTTTCAACTTGATTTAGGGTTTTAACTTGAAAATTTAATGTAAAATAGTATGATTTGATATTTTGGCCTTGTCGGCCTTTTTACCTGACCTAAATGTAAAATTAGGTCAAGGTTTTGTATAAATGGGAGATTTTCACTCTCATTTTTTTCATGAAAACTCATTCACTCCATAAGGAGGTCTGAAATTTGTGCCCTATATGATCCAAGGGATCAAATTTTGCTCAAAATGCAAAGTGCTCGGAATCACTTCAAATTGAACAGGAGCGTAGGCCTCGTCGTCATGAACCCAACGCAACTCGTTTGGGTTCAAACAGACGTCGGATGAGAGAGATATCGCGTTCTGTTCAAAATCACAAACAGGCAAAAAAAAATGTGTGCTGACTGTACAGTCCATATGGACACTGATGTGGCATGCCGTACGACACATGGCAGGGTTGTACGACATGGCAGGTGTTGGTTGGTAGGATTGTGGACGAATGAGCATTGGACACGTGGCATCTTGGTGGCTAATAGTATGGTGACATGTGGCCCAATCAATGGTCACCACGTGTCACCTGGTTGGTGGTTTAAAGGTTTTGCAATCGATAGGACTCAACCCCGCGAACTCCAGGCAGGGGAAGAGACTTGGGAAGGGCAGCCCAACCGGCGCACCACCGTATGTTCCTTGTTATATGAATGTAATTTTAATTATTTGAATTTACAATTGTTCTGAGTTGGGCGCGGTCCGGGCCGGGGCTAAGCCTCGACCCCCGGTCATGTGTTGCTACCATATAACCCCACCCGCGCATTTCAAACATTTAAACACCTGCGCGCCTGGGCACATGGTCCTTGCCATGTGACTTGGGTTTAAACTTAACCCCTTTTTTTTGTATTGTGCGTGGTCGTATGGCGCTTCATATGCCCACGGTCTTAGATGGTTAAGGGCTAGCACGTAACCATCCTACAGTTTGTACCGGTTGTGTGGTTGCGCCCGATGCTGGGTTTTTCCACATTTATGCGCATGGGGGCTAGGTTCAGGAGGCGAGGGTGCATTTTGGCGATCCAGAGACAACAAGTTTGAAGGGGAACTTCCAGGAAGCCTATCTTCTTCAATTTTTGGCCAAACGAGGTGCCGAAAAAGCCTAGCTAAGGATTTTTGGACGTTCTGAAGCCATTGGAGCCATCTATTTGGAATTTTGAGCATTGTAAAGCACATATTTTATAACTTTGAGAAAATAATACAAAATATCCATTGGAAACTGGACTAGGAGATGTAGCCCAAGAGAGGGGTGAACTCCTTTATCATTTGCTATGTTATGTGTTTTCTATTCACTGTTTATTGTTGATGTTTATATGCATCTTGAATGAGTAATTTCTATAAAAGTTGTGTTGCAAAATTGATCCATTTTCATTTTAACACATGAATTAAATCTTGCAAATATTTTCAAGAATACAAGTCTTCTTCATTTTTAGATCAAGTTGGTATCAGAGCATAGGTTTTTGAAGACTTGATTATTTGCAGGTGTTTTGTTTTCTGATGCTCACAAGGTTGAAACTCAAAAGAGGAGAAGGTCAAATTGTGGAGCCAAGTTCTCATCCTTCAAGAAGGAAGATTATATCATCACCGCAAGTTTCAAGGAGGCATTCACCAAGTATGGCTCATGAAGAGAGTCATGAACATATTCCTACAGAAGATGAAGATCTCATAAAGGCTGTCATGGAAATGAGAGAAATGAT